>WWET01007399.1:3297-18973 GCA_011038615.1 Limnodynastes dumerilii
ACCAGCGTTATTATAACAGTCACCAGCGTTATTATAACAGGTACCAGCGTTATTATAACAGTCACCAGCGTTATTATAACAGTTACCAGCATTATTATAAGGAAGCTGAGAGAAAAATATATGAAACCGTTGTCATCATAAAAGTTAACGGGAATCATATTTCTAACTCTCATCATTGAGTTTCAAAAGACCTTGATTCACACAGAGCGTAGGAGCACCTAGACAATGGTCCGGATTCACAGTTATGTAGTTTTCATCTTACGTACGTTGTTTTAAGAATTGAGCTACTACGCATACATAGTAGCTTATTTATGCTATCTACGTACCATTTCTGATAGCGTAATTAAGCTACGATGCATGCGTAGTAGCTCAATTCTTAAAACGACGTACGTAAAACAAAAACTACGTAACTGAATTCGGCCCTATAATTCCAGTTAGCGTCTTAGCTTGACATTTAGTTTGAAACACTGAAACCATGTCCTTGTAACAACCAATATTCACTTGGACTAGATACACGTGTAGAAATAGACAGCTAACACAAACATTTCAATGTAAGGCTTTTATACACGCTACAAGTTATGTTACTAAATGTCATCTTTATTCAGCTCTACATTGCTCATCCAGCTTCCAGGTATTGCTAATCCAACAGCTAAACAAACAGCCAGCTTTAGGAAAGAAGGTTCTTGTGAAATCATATTTGAAGGTTGTGGGGATAGTGTCCTGTAACAGCTTAACACTCTTGAGTAGATTAGACTTTGGAGAATCTAAGTTTAGAATTTGTCTCATTATTAGACTACATGTAGCTCTTAAAGTACACTATATGGACAAAAGTATTTGGATGCCTGATTATTACACCAACAGGGACTGTAATGACATTGGGCTGGATCCAGACTTAAGTAAGTGCTTGAACTTAGTTACTCCTGGGCTAAACCATGTCAATTGCAGGGGGAGTCAAGTTAATTGTATTCTTTGCATGCAGGGATATATTTTTGAATTGGTTACTGCACACAGATCCTGACCAGCTTTACTATCACACTGTTATTTAGACTTGGTATAGGAAACATCACCTCTCAACTCTAATACTGTTAGCAACAGATGAAATATGACTCCCCTGAAATCAACATGGTTTACAGATTGAATATCTAGACTTGATGTTGCATTACTTGCATAGCTACTGGATTTAACTTGAAATACAGGAGAAAAGATTGAAGTTTAGAAGACTAAAAAATACTGATGCTAACGCCAGAAGAAAGTCGTGGACGGAGCCAGGGGCAGGACTGTGGTTATCTACGGTTCTTCAGCGAGCGCACCCTCTGCATTCTTGGTAATTGTTCCAGTGCATAATGCACATGAAATCAGATAACAATGTCATGAGAAATATAATCAGAAATTGCACCAGATGTCACGCTAGTGTTACGCTATTAACTCTAGCATACCTATCATTGTATGGAACTTAGTTCCGTACAATGCCATTCAGAGGAATGGGACGGGGGGAAGCATGGTAATTGCACAGTGTGGGACACATAGTGGTGGTACTGGAACGCTGATCCACACGCTTTAGGGTAAGCTGCCATAAAACCTGCACAAGAGAGGGGAGTGACAGGGGTGGGGGGGTCACTGACGGAAAGCATGCAGGGAGTCTGAATCCAGTCCACAATTTGTATTGCAATCAATGAGTAGGGTTTAAAACACATTTTCCTGCAGGCTGCCTCCTGTATGTGTGTACATTTAGTAAATCCTTTATAGAACACATGATGGGCCTGATTCAGAGATGAGCGTATGCCAGGCTCGCATCACTTGCTGTGATTTTGGACTGGTCAGAAACGCAGCACATGCAAATGATAGCCATCCAAACCCTAGCGTAAATGGCGGTGCACAGAATCCAGATCCAAACACTGTAGTTGGCGATCTGGCCAGTCTTGTTTCCAACATGATACAGCTGAACGGTGGCTGTATGATTGTTCGAAAGCATTGTTCAATCCACCTACTCTGAGCATCCCAATGTGTTGTACAGAGTGGTCTTCAAGTACAGCCGGAGAACAAGAAACGGACACAATGTAGTCTCGAATCATGTTCTGCTTTATTCAAGGTTACATGCATAGTTATATAGCACTCTGGTTACTGTTATCTAAAACATCTAAAAAGAAAAGCCTTAAGCAAAGCACGTAGAGAAAACTAGCTACTCGCTAATTACAGATGTTCTGCCTGGCTACCTGCCCATGCCCTGAACTTGTGTATTGCACGTTTCTGAAAACATTTAATCTCATAAATTGTTTGAAACAATCTATTGTGTGACTATAAAATGGCTGCTTAATACAAGATGGAGTCTAGTCTGCTATGTTTTATCTATCGTAGTCCTTGCTTTGTGCACTGGAGCACAGCCATGTTGGAACAGAAAAGGGCCTTCCCCAAACTCTTGCCACAAAGACTTGGTATTCTAAAGCATTAAGATTGCTCTTCACTGGAGATAAGGGGCCCAGTCCAAACCCTAAAAACAGCCCCATATCATTATCCCTCCTCCTCCAAACTTCACAGCTGGCATAACGCGGTCAGACAGGTAACGTTCTCCCATCACCCACCAAACCCAGAGTCGCCCATCTGGCTGCCAATTAGAGAAGGTGGATTCATCACTCCACAGAACACGTTTCCATTGCTCCCCAGTCCAGTATCGGTACTTCACACCACTCCATGTGATGCTTGGCATTGGATTTGGTGATGTGAGGCTGCTCGACCATGGAAACCCATTCCATTAAGCTCCTGCTGCACAGTTTTTAGGCTTACACTAATGTCAGTAGGCGACTTTTAGGCACCATGGGGTAGATCCAGAACTACGTATGCCGTATGTTTACTCGCGTAGCGTATTTACGTGCACGTACCTTCTATACACTCCCCTTGTCACACCCCTTGAATGTACGTATTTTGTCAAGATACGCTTTTCAAACCCTACCTTAACTTTTGCCAACGTAACCGCAGTGATCCGCTCACGTACGTATGGGCAACACGTATTTACGCCGCTAAGCACGCCCATACTGTACACTTTAAATACAAACCCCCGCCTACTTGACGTATTTCAGACATATTTTGGACTCACGTAAAATTGGCACGCCCACACGTAAGTATTTACGTGACACATACGTGAATGGCCCATACGTTCACAATTACGCTACGTTACTGAGCGTATTTTCTATGGTGCGCATGCGCAGTACTTACCAAAAGGCGGTTTTACGTCTCCGCCACACGTAAATTCGCTCACAAGTGTTGTTCTGGATCTGGCCCCATATGTCTTAGCAGTCATTGACCCGTTCTGTGAATTTACGTGGTCTTCCGCTCCGTGGCTAAGTTGCTGCTGTTCCTAAACACTTCCACTTTCTAATAATATCACTTACAGTGGACCACGGAATATCCAACAGGAATGAAATTTCATGAACCGTCTTATTGGAAAGGTGGCGTCCTATCACAGCACCACGCTTGAAGTCACCGAACAAGCCATTTAGTATGTTTGAAAATGGAGACTGCATGGCTGGGTGCTTGATTTTATACACCTGTGGCAATGGGTCTTATTGCAACACCAGAATTCAATACTTAACCGGTGTGGCCAAATACTTTTGTCTATATCAGTGATTCCCAAACTGTGCGCCGCGGTTCCCAGGGGTGCCGCGACGCTCTCACCGGGGTGCCTCGGAATGTTTCTATTTCCTATTGTATTCTATTGTATTTTTGTCTTAGGGCGCTTGAAGTCACCGAACAAGCCATTTAGTATCTTTGCAAATGGAGACTGCATGACTAGATGCTTGATTTTATACTCCTGTGGCAATGGGTCTGATTGAAACACCAGAATTCAATACTTAACCGGTGTTGCCAAATACTTTTGTCTATATAGTGTATCTGCAATGCCAGGGGTCGGAAGGTGGCGGACTTAGGGGCCCCATAGCAAGGATGGGGGGGGGGGCTCGAGTCTGGATGGGTGAGGCCAGGCGTTACTGGGTTCGGAACTAAGCGGGATTGCTACCTGGTACAAGCTGTAAGAGGCTAACAGCTTGAAACAGTGCATGGCACTCCATGTTATTCTATGTTACGCAAAGCGCTGTTTTCAGCTGTCAGCCTCCGATAGCTTGCTTACAGTGCTGGTGGAGGAAAGGCTGCTACAGGCCCCTCTCTCCTCCGAACCCTGTGTAGCAGATGAACTGATAGATTAACATTCCAAGTCCCATATTTCCACCATCCCATTGTCTCTCAGTTACATTGTGTTGTAAATGATGCAATCTATATTTTGACAACACAGGAATGAATTTTATCCAACTGTAATTTAAACTCTAAAATAAAACAGGAATGGATTTGTTTTCTAAAAGGTAATCACGATGAAACGAAGAACAAAGAAAAGTTAATTAATGTTGAAAATAAACAGAACAAACCCTGCCACTGGAACCTGGCTTCAGAAATGTTGACTCATGCACTGACCAAACATATTGGTAGATGGAGTGAGATGATAACAGAGGTTTCAGTGCTCACAGAATAATATGAGCAAGGTGTGATTGGCCCGGGGACCACAGATAGCAGTGTATACAAACAGCTACCCGGTCCTGCCGCCCAGTTAACACTAAATAACACTCGGTTTATCTAGTGAATGAGGGACGGCAGGATCGCCATGTAGATAGAGATCTGTGATCATCAGGATAACGTTTCATGAGATTCTTTCTTTGTGACTAAGAAAGTAGAAAATGGCCAATAAAGGTGGAGGGATATAATAGACAAAGTTATCATTGTATAAACATTAATTTAGATATCAATTATTTACAGACCTTTTTGGTCCCAGTTATTAAATACGTTAAATCTAATCCTACCACACCTATTTCTGGGCTCTAAGCCACACGATCTCAAGTACTGGGTAACCATTATGCTAGGAAATCACATGTGGAACTCGCAGGGAGGGGAGCAATGCTGGGATCTGCTATGAAACTAATGAAGCTTCATCTTGAGGGGCCCTAATCCTGGAGGGGCCCTGAAGCAACTTTTACTTTATTTTTATTTATTTTTTTACCCATTTTGTTTTTTTTGGTTTTTAAGAGTGCATTTTTCAACAAAATTGATTCAGAGATCCGTTTCCTTGAAGGAACGCAATTATACGCACGGCTGGCGCAGGCCACACCCCCTCACACCCATGACACTCCCCTCTCTCGGCCGTGCTGTCGGTGACTTCCGCCTCCATAGACCACTTGTAACTTTCCGTGAGCTGTTGCGTGCGTATGTGTCCTCCGTACGTGCTATTCATGTTAGGCGCAACCACATACGTTCATTTAAATACCTTCCTCACCCCATTTTTATTTAAATTTCACATGCCTATTTTTGCGACGCATATCCGGACGTATTTACCCAAATGTGATTCACAAGTTCGTCCGTGAGGCACTTATGCGCATATAGTCAATGTATACTACGTAAAAAAAGTTACTACGCATGTGCAGTTAAAAACGTATCTAAAAATATTTGCCGTGAAAATGGATCTCTGAATACGGCCGTGTTATTAAAATAAGGTTATTTCAGTAATAGCCTCATAAGCCAATAGGTTGAAGTACTTGATATTGATCTTAGAATATGCTCTATGCAGGTGGGGGGAGGGGGCGGTTTCTGAGTACCCAGAAACCCCCCCTGATCAGTGCTGGCCAGTGGACACTCTATCTACAGTTCTGACCAGATAATGGTTCTTATGATTAGGGTCGGAAGCAGAATAGAGAGCTGCTGTCAGTGTCACTCTGTGCATTGAAGCAGATAACAGCGGAGACCCCGCTAAGCCCCTTCCCAGGCTGGTGGGAACCTTGTTGGATGTTGCACAATTCCCACAGCCTAACCCTAAGACTCCCCTTCTATGCTGGATCCCACAGCCTAACCCTAAGACTCCCCTTCTATGCTGGATCCCACAGCCTAACCCCAAGACTTCCCTTCTATGCTGGATCCCACAGCCTAACCCTTAGACACCCATTCTATGCTGGATCCCACAGCCTAACCCTAAGACTCCCCTTCTATGCTGGATCCCACAGCCTAACCCTAAGACTCCCCTTCTATGCTGGATCCCACAGCCTAACCCTAAGACTCCCCTTCTATGCTGGATCCCACAGCCTAACCCTAAGACTCCCCTTCTATGCTGGATCCCACAGCCTAACCCTAAGACTCCCCTTCTATGCTGGATCCCACAGCCTAACCCTAAGACTCCCCTTCTATGCTGGATCCCACAGCCTAACCCTAAGACTCCCCTTCTATGCTGGATCCCACAGCCTAACCCCAAGACTTCCCTTCTATGCTGGATCCCACAGCCTAACCCTTAGACACCCATTCTATGCTGGATCCCACAGCCTAACCCTAAGACTCCCCTTCTATGCTGGATCCCACAGCCTAACCCTAAGACTCCCCTTCTATGCTGGATCCCACAGCCTAACCCTAAGACTCCCCTTCTATGCTGGATCCCACAGCCTAACCCTAAGACTCCCCTTCTATGCTGGATCCCACAGCCTAACCCTAAGACTCCCCTTCTATGCTGGATCCCACAGCCTAACCCTAAGACTCCCCTTCTATGCTGGATCCCACAGCCTAACCCTAAGACTCCCCTTCTATGCTGGATCCCACAGCCTAACCCCAAGACTTCCCTTCTATGCTGGATCCCACAGCCTAACCCTTAGACACCCATTCTATGCTGGATCCCACAGCCTAACCCTAAGACTCCCCTTCTATGCTGGATCCCACAGCCTAACCCTAAGACTCCCCTTCTATGCTGGATCCCACAGCCTAACCCTAAGACTCCCCTTCTATGCTGGATCCCACAGCCTAACCCTAAGACTCCCCTTCTATGCTGGATCCCACAGCCTAACCCTAAGACTCCCCTTCTATGCTGGATCCCACAGCCTAACCCTAAGACTCCCCTTCTATGCTGGATCCCACAGCCTAACCCTAAGACTCCCCTTCTATGCTGGATCCTACAGCCTAACCCCAAGACTTCCCTTCTATGCTGGATCCCACAGCCTAACTCTAAGACTCCCCTTCTATGCTGGATCCTACAGCCTAACCCCAAGACTTCCCTTCTATGCTGGATCCCACAGCCTAACTCTAAGACTCCCCTTCTATGCTGGATCCTACAGCCTAACCCCAAGACTTCCCTTCTATGCTGGATCCCACAGCCTAACTCTAAGACTCCCCTTCTATGCTGGATCCTACAGCCTAACCCCAAGACTTCCCTTCTATGCTGGATCCCACAGCCTAACTCTAAGACTCCCCTTCTATGCTGGATCCTACAGCCTAACCCCAAGACTTCCCTTCTATGCTGGATCCCACAGCCTAACTCTAAGACTCCCCTTCTATGCTGGATCCTACAGCCTAACCCCAAGACTTCCCTTCTATGCTGGATCCCACAGCCTAACTCTAAGACTCCCCTTCTATGCTGGATCCTACAGCCTAACCCCAAGACTTCCCTTCTATGCTGGATCCCACAGCCTAACTCTAAGACTCCCCTTCTATGCTGGATCCCACAGTCTAACCCTAAGATTCTCATTCTATGCTGGATCCCACAGCCTAACCCTAAGACTACCCTTCTATGCTAGATCACCTCCCTGGAATTTAAGGTAGGGTCCTGGGTTTGGAAGTAGTCTCCACTGCCGCTACCGTCATGGACCACCGGATCCAGTCCATTATTATTCATAGTTGCCAACTTAATTTAAAAAAGAAATAAAAGCTGTTAAGGGGCGGGGCTTGATGGTGCAGCTTTATGCAAATCGTGTCCTGAAGCTGCACCCCCTGCCACCCTATAATTATTAGGGAAGAGCTTGAGGATGTGAATTGCATCATCAAACCCCGACAACCCTTATCAACACTAGGGGCCAGATTTACTAAGCAGCTGGTTTGGTAAAGTGGAGATGTTGCCCATAGCAACCAATCAGATTCTAGCTCTCACTTTCCTATTACATACTAGAGAATGTCAGCTAGAATCTGATTGGTTGCTATGGGAAATTTTCCAAACCCGCAGCTTTGTAAAGCTGGCCCTTGGGCTATCTTAAGTTAAGATACTAGATGTATCTTTAAGGTTAGAAAACAATGGAATAAAAGATGTTTTGCTTTATACAAATAAGGGTATTTTTTAATATATTATATTAACATATTTTTTCTTATAACAATTTTTTTTTTTTTTTTACAAAGCAGTTTGCTTACTGCTATTAGGTGTTGAATGATTATACATTATGTAATATAGTTGTGGGACCTGGCTTGGAAATCAAAACGTAATAATCTCTTATTATTTCAGCCCTTATTGGGTATTAATGTCTTGTCAGTTGGTTTATTTTTGGGCTGTGCTTGTGACATGAGATGGCTTTAATCCAGCCCTGGGCATATTACATGGTACTACATTATTTACAAGGTGCAGGAGGACCTATTTTTGTGCTGGGCACAAGGACAAAGGCCTGATAGAAATAGGGGCACTACAGAGGAACACAAAAAGGACAGGTACATTATACGGTGTGTAGAAATGGCCGAGGAACTAGAGTGATCTATATAAATGCCTTGGATAATACTGAGTGGTATTCAGAACACTGGGGCACTACACTGGGGTTAAAAGAGGACAGGGTGGGATCAGTACAGTTGGGCATATAAGAGTCTGGAGAGGCTGGGGCATACATATAAAGGACTAGTGGAATTTTCAGTGGACGTATAGTGAATTGGAGGTCATAACAGTGGTGTACTGAAAGCCTTAAGGTGAGTACCAATATATATGATCTCATACAAAAAAAATCTATTATATTACTTATCAGATCAAAAAAGTAAAGTTCAAGCCAAATTTGGGGAATTTGACTAACCCTGTGTGTCCAAGGCAGGTCTGCCTGTGTTTGGACTTCAACACTGGAACTGTTGCTATAACGATTTGCTTATTCAGGTAGTTGTAGTATTTATTAATTAGACTACAGAGTATGCAAACATGAGCTGGTTACCTCGGTTATAATGCAATTGCTATGTTGTTATTTACTGCATAGAGTTAAACTATTCAACAGCATGAAGCAAGAGCTGCTGCAGACCATCTTTGGTCATAGGATTCTTTAAAACAAACTTGCAGTCCGTGATTTGCAAGTTCTGCAGCAGTTTATGCATTCTTACTTTTACTATGCAAAGACCACACTAAAGTCTGCCTGAAATCTGGCCCAATCACATATAACGTAACCTCCCTCCCCAAAAAATAAAACCCTTTACAGCCTGCCCGTAGGTGCTAAGCAGAGCAAGAAGCAGGGGAAAAGTCTGGTGTGATTATGCCAAGCTCCTCCCTGGACTCAGCCTCCTTCATTTACAGATAAGGTCTCTATTAAAAAGTATTTTTTCTTTTCAGCCAGCTAGCTCTTGTTTATCAAGCTTCAAATGCTGGGCCTTGGCAGCTCCATGCCACCAAAAAGAGGGTAAGTGCGTGGGGTACAGGCGTAAGTTTGTAGTAACTGTGTGTAATGACCACGTGGAAGCTGCTCTTGCGCTACATCCTGTAAGTGAGGGGTCTCACACAATGGGGACAACGTGACATGCGGATCGGGAGCCTTCCTCTTATCCCTCCTCTACTATGCCGGGTCTGTGCTTCGTCTTTTTTTTATGGTCCTGATCTCTTTGATAGGGTTTTGATGTTTCAAACAGGCACTTTAAGGGCTGCATAATGCAGATGGAGAAGTTTAATGGACTAATAGAGGTTCATGATTACTTTTGCTTGTTTGATTATTAGCAGTAATTAACATGTTTGCATACATGATGTCATATACTATATATTGGAATAAGCTAATGCACCAAGCTGGTCCCACATATCTGTGTAATAGATCACCTGTGGCATTTGAGTTCTGTGTGTTATGTTTGTTAAAACAAGCATGTTTTTGTGTGTGTGTTGACAGGTATGTTTGTTATAGCTTGTTACTTTTGCTTTAGACACCTTGGGGCTGATAGTTACACTTTCCTCCTTTTTTTATTTTTAGGTGCAAGTGTAGAAATGAGCAATACCATGTTGAACTGCAAGGGGAGGCAAATTTAAATGGTGAAAGCAAAATGATATTTAAGAGGTGAATTTTTTTTAGCTCAACTCTGTTTCATAGAGCGATGCGGTATTTGAGTTCTGTGTGCAAAAGTAATGTATTTTCCTTGCATGCGTTAGATTTAAGAATGATGCGCACCCCTTTCTTTGCAAAATGGTATAGCCGAACTGTACACTTACACCTGATTTACCCTTACTCCCAAACTCTGAATCCTGATTATGGTGTTGCCTAGTCTGTCAGTAAATATATCATTTTAAACTTATTTCTAATTACTAATATTGGGGCTGATGCAGAATTTGATTACCTGAGCAAAAGTAGTGGTGCAAATGAATGTTAATTAAAAAGAAATAATTGCATGAGGAGAATACTTTGCTTTTGCACCTAGGGACTCACATATTGCAAATCTTTATGAATAATCTGCAAAATTAGAGTTGAGCTAGGAAGATTTGGCTATCAACTCTAATTTTGTTTTTACAGTATAACTTTATCTTCCGCTGCCGTTCAATTTGGTTTACTTCAAGTCTACACCTGCACCTGTTTTGCCCTTAAAAATAAAAGGTGTAATTGCAGATTTGGGTCAGCCCCATTAAAGGTAAGAGGGTTAGCCCACTACTAACCCCTCGTGGTGGGCTAATCACACAAGATGTGTGTAAAAGGACAGCTGTTGCTTCCTGTGCAGCTGACGGTTCTATATTTAATTTATTTTTCTGAACATCAATGAGATTTTTGATGACCTCAATCTAACTTGCTGCTTTGGATAAACATCATTATTGGCTGCCTGGAGTGCCCTAATTTTTTCCTGCATCTAATGCATTATTCTATAACACACATTGGGGCTGATTCAGAGTTGCACCTTTTTTTTTTTTTTTTTTTTTTTTTCCCCCTTTTAAAAAATTTTAGGTGCAAGTGTATATCTGAGCAATACCATTCCAACTGCAAGGGGAGACAAATTTAAATAGTGAAATCAATTATATTTAAGAGGTGAAATTTCTTAGCTTAACTCTATTTCATAGCTTAAACATAAAGCTACGCAGTATTTGAGTTCTGTATGCAAAAGTATTGTATATTTCCCCTCATGTAAAGGATTTAAGTTTAATTAGCACCCCTTACTTTGCAAAATGGTTTAGCTGAGCTGTACACTTGCACCCGTCTTACCCTTACGCCCAAACTCTGAATCAGTCCCATTGAACAGGAAACAGGTCACATGGTGTCACAGACTACACTCCTCGGAAGATACATTCAGACAGCTATTACTGCCACTGTCACACCTCTCTTAATGTCTTTCTACCATGACTTAGCTTAAATTGCGTATAAAAGGTTCCTTTGTGGACAGGCGGTCACCAGCGTCTATCCGTTCCCGGCTGATTAAGTTTGAGTTACAGGATTTATTAGTAACGTGACGGGCAAGCCCCCATGTGGATTGGCATTTAATGTGGCCAGTTCAGCGTGAAGACAGGGGAAGGCTAAGTGGTAGATTGTGTGGAGTAGCGAGGGTTATACCTGATCTGATTCAGAGGCACTTTACCTGTAACCAGAGTATAACTGAAGGGAGAGACTCTGGGTAGGGTCCAGGGTTCTATTAGCGGATGGCCTTGCGATCCGAAGGTCCGACCACTCCCCTCGCAACGTACGATCTTCTGGACCCTATCTTAAATGTTATTTACCAGCCCCACGGACACAGGCCTTGATCCAGATTTGAGCGCAGATGTTAAAGCATCCTGTGTGCTGTACTTGCATTATTTAAGGGACGGTTTGATACGTTCAATCCACATGTGCGCGGAAATGTAATCTCTGAATGGGAAGTGAATAACGGCACGTGGCGAAGAGCAGCGAACCCTCTGCTGCTATGTCTCCAAGCACGCTCTGCAAGTGCGGGTTGTACAATGTGTTTCTCAGAGGTCTACAAACTGTAATCAATATGAATTTACAGGGAAATATTAAAAATATTTTACTGCACTCTAAAAAAAAATTGAAATCAAACACATACACAATACACTGGCAGCAATTCCATATCTGTTTAATTTATTTTGCTAGACCGCAATCAAGCTGATGGGCACTAAATTAGCTTCTGAATGAGGACGCCCTGACTTGACCTGAAGTAGGTGCAAATTTTCTAATGTAAAGTCACCTTTGTTAGGTTTTGCTAAGGCCGATATTTGCACCTGTTTTTGTTACTCTCAACTCTTAATTGTGTAAATTTGAAAACTCTCAACATTTTTTTTTAATTTTTTTTCTTGGACTCTCTGGGGAGCGTTCTGTTAGAATATAATCAACCCGGTCTGTCTAGCTCGGGGCTCCTGTCCTAACGACTGCAAAGGATTTAATTTTGCGTTCATTTTTATTATTTAATTACTGTTGGAATTCACTCTTTATTTCCATAGCCCTATCGTTTCATTACTTTGGCCCTGATTCATTTCTACATACCTAATCCCTGCAAGAGAGGCGGGGACAGGCATGTTAATGAAGCGCAGGGGGCGTCGGTATGCGGTTCTGCACAGATCTGCGTTCAAATGGACGCAGATCCGTTCGGTGAAGTTGAGGTAGGGAGAAAGAGAGAGGAGAATGACAGGAGAACACTCCCTCCTTCTGTGCGGACTTCCAAACCTTCATGTGCACAAAAAACCTTTTATTGGTATTCCTGTATTTTCTGGTAGCCCCACTGAAATGGATGCGTCATTGCAATAAATGGGAAAAATCTTCATGCCACCACTTTTGATTGCAGATGCATGCCCAGGGCATAAATATCTGCATCTATCATTCCGTTTCTAAAGCCCCCATACATACTACAGTTTTTTTAAACTATGGATGACATTTTAGAACATTTTTATTGGCAATCAGCCTGCATACACAGTACAAAAGATTTTCGGTTGAGGCTTCAGTACTGAATGACTTGATCGTTTAAATGAAACTTTTTAAAAGATGTGATCAAACGATATTGTGTACTTTGCAACGATCAGACCCGATCCTTCCCGTGTACACACTTGCACGATATCGTTCAAAACCCTCCTTTCTCGGGTGTTTTGAATGATTATCGTTTTAAAAAAAACTTGTGTGTACGGGGCTTAACTTTATTGAGACCTGCACTAATAAAATAAATAAAAAAATTTTTTAAACATTCGGTATGATAAACTAGTATTTAACAAATCCACCCCATGCACATTTCCATTAAAGCCATACGGGTATGTGGTTAAGAGAACAGGTTTTGTGGGTATTCTTAAATGGTGACTTTGGTTTTCTATAGTTTTCTATTTTTAGTGAATTTTTAAAGGTTTTTAAATATTTAAGTGTTTCAGAATAACGTTGTTTGATATTCAGCTACTGGCTATAATGCTTCGGCCCTGATCCAGACCTACGCTCGGGTGCGTTTTTACGATGGTCGTAAGTCATTTGTGCTTACTGCGCATGCGCGAGAAAGCTTTTACGCTAAGAAAATCAAAGCGGAATCGGAAATACGGTCGAGGGGGCGTGACTTACATAGGAAACCAGTAATTACGCTACGAGGGCGGGGTGAGGCATTTAAATCGTACAGTATGGCAGTGCTAAGCGTTGTAACTACGCAATGATCTTACGGACGCCCGTGGTTACCATTAGAAAAGTTAGGGCAGAGTTTGCTGGGCATAACAAGGCAAAACGAAGTACGACCAAAGGGAGTGCCGAGGGGAGAGCATTGTAGGTACGCCGGCGTAAATACGTTGCGCACATGAGCGTAGGTCTGGATCAGGCCCTTCATCACTAATATTGTGGAGACCAAATAGAAGTGTTATTAATTCAATGAAAGTAATAAATAAGATTGTTCCTCCTGTATTTTGTAGGTATTAATTACAAAGGACCGGACCCTCAACTAAGAATTACAGGCCACTTACACTCACTGTACCGTAAGTCACCTATTCCATTCATACTGCGCGTATTTATTACTGTGGTTACGCATGGAAGTCCAGAACTTCTGTAAGAGGGGTGTGCCAGACCCCCGTGCGCAGGTTTTATGCATGGTGGGCGGGGCTTCCCGTTTTAAAACCTAAAGTGAGGGCTGGGTTTAGCCTTTATGTACAATTGTGTTTGCTCGTTTAGACTTAGGTCCAGAATTCCATAGGGCCCTAACCACTCATGTATAGAACTTAGGAGCAGACGGACATACGTAAACCCTCCGTGCTTCCATAGTACGTACGTACTTCCATAGCTCCTAGTTCAGGATCCGACTCATAGGAACGAAATGCACATTTTTTTTTATTTTGGGCTACTTTAGAACTAAAAGTACATTGAGAGCGTAAAAGGGGATTGAGTTGTCTATTTATAATCTCTTTGCAGCTGCTGTCAATCTACAGCTCCCAGCATGCTTTGCAGATGGACAAGTTGACTGGGATTGCCAATTATAGCCAATATCGGCTATATATTATGTTCTATACAATACATAGACGCTGTAGATTATCTAAACCTTTTTTATTACAGTGTTTGCCGTCTATTTACAATATTATATGACCATATTAATGTCTTTCAGGTCTTGAAAGCAGTGTTTTCATCTTACAATGGCTCCAGGAACAGACATGGCGTACACCCCCCCGGATGGAGGCTGGGGATGGGTAGTCGTCCTGGGGGCATTTATATCCATGGGATTCTCCTATGCGTTCTCTAAAGCAGTAACTGTGTTCTTCAAAGAAATCCAGGAATATTTTGGAGCGTCTTATAGTGAAATAGCCTGGATTTCCTCACTGCTGCTGGCTGTCATGTACGCTGGAGGTAAGTGATGTCTAACTCTTAACATAACCCACCAACGCACAATGTAATCTGAACAGTGTAGCTGGGAACACACCTAGGCAATTATTGGGCTGTGATGTGATGCAGTTACTGGCACGATGGGGCGGCTTACGAAAATGATGCAGCTGAAAGATTCATTTCGGTTGCACCTTTCCCGAATACATCTTCAAAATGAAAATCTACATCCTGGAACGGGTACCATATGGAATGGTCCATTTTAAAAAAGGTGCTCGTTCTGGGTAGTGTTAAGCTGCAGGATAACGATAGTTAAAGGAGGGTTAAGGTTGGGCCGCGGAGGTTGTAGGGTTAGGGATAGGCTTGCAGAAGGGGAGGGTTGGGGTCAGGCTGTGGAGAGCGGATGGTAAAGGTTAGAGGAAGGTTAAGGTTAGGCTGCGGGAAGGGGAGAGTTAGGCTGTGGAGAGCGGAGGGTTAAGGTTACGGCTAGGCTGCAGGAGGTGGTTGCACTAGCATTTTTTATTATTTATGAATATGCATTTGTGAATTTAGGAGGAGCCAACCATTTCAATCATGCCTCACACTTGCATAGAAAGTGACGGCAGATAAGAGCCACATGGCCCATCCAGTCTGCCCAGTTGTTTGTTTAAAGCAATACTGACCCTAGACCCTATATACCCTCAATTTAGTTTGAGATTTAGGATATCCTTATTTTTATTCCAAGCATGTTTACACTGTTCTACTGTGTTACCTCTACCACCTCAGATGGGAGGCTATTCCACTTATCTATCACCCTTTCAGTGAAGTCATTATCCGCACATTTCATCTGAATCTACTACCCTCCAGTATATACACATGCCCTCGTGTTCTATTACACCTCTTCCTTTATATAAAGTCCCCTACTCTAGCCAGTCACAACCCTTGATATATTTGAAATCCCG
>WWET01007399.1:25077-36448 GCA_011038615.1 Limnodynastes dumerilii
TGAATTAACTGATATTTAAAAAAAACTATTTGCCTCTTCAACAAAGGTGGTTACCATAGTAACTGACAGTTGGAAACTGAGAAGCAGAGTATTTTGTACCTAATGGAACGGGTCATGTTGGAGGGTATGGGCCTATTGCTAAATACTCAGTAGCCATTGACACAAAAATAAAGCCTGTCCCACCCAACCCATTCATAGGTATAAAATGGCGACAGTCAAAATGTATTATCTTGGTATTTGTTTATAACATCTGTAAAATTAATGTAATGCAGGCGGCTTATAAAAGAAATGTAACATACTTGTCATACCAACATAATACTTGACTGTTGACATAATAACGGTATACCCTTGTACTACGTTTGTGCTGGATTGCATACTACTTATGGGCTGAAGGTTATCACTGGATTCCATCACCAGTTTGTCTGTAAATTCTTATTTTATGGTTGCCCTTTATAAGCAGTGCCCAGATTTATGAGCATAAGCCATAAACTAGCCCTCATATGAATTTCCTGTAAAACGTTTATTTGTTTTCTATATTAAAATGTGAAATGATTGCTGACCTTCAAATTTGAATAAAAAAAGCTTTATTTAGCTAAATCATTATTTCAATGGGAATATCCTCTACAACCATTCATGTACCAAAACAAGTAAACAGGATTTCTTATGAAGCCAAGCAAATCTATTGATTCTTTTTTTTATCTACATATTTATTTGCGGTTGCAAAGATACTTTTCGAATGTCCCTTTTTCCAAAGCTTACACTTTTAGAACATTTTTTTTTACGAATGGGTGAGTATGCCGTTCGGCATGCGCACTCATTCACTTTCGGAAAGAACAGATCACTCCGCTGCACCTCCGCCGCTGCTCGCTGGACCGAGGGGACAGGTGAGTAAAGTCTTTCTGCGGGGTTAGGGTCAGGCTGTAGGGGAGAGAGGGTTAGGGTCAGGCTGCAAGAGAGGGTGGGTTAGGGTCAGGCTGCCAGGAAGGAGGGTTAGGGTCAGGCTGCCAGGAAGGAGGGTTAGGGTCAGGCTGCCAGGAAAGCTCGGTGCTCCGTGGATCGATTGCAATGTCTCCTCAAGGCATATGCAATCTAATTCCCAGCCAGTTCGCAACTGGCTGGGGAGGAATGGCTGATTCGAAAATCGGCCATTCGGACTGCAGCCCCACACCCATTAATTTGAACCCATATTACATAGACAATTTATTGAACTAATAAAAGAAAGCTAATTCTGTCCAGGGATGAATCTGGAATGTTGTTTTGGGGGTTAGAGGGGCAGTTTTGTGAGCAATTTAAACCCCTCCCCTTTTAGCATTGATTCCCCCCATCTCTTCACGGATCCCTCTATACTCCTCCCTCCCAATCACTCTCCCTTTACCCTCTCTGCTGAATTACTTTTTATTATTTTCTTATCCCCTTTCACCCTCTGTCCTTTATCACTCACCGAGTTTTGCACCAACTACATCTCTCATTGATATGCATCCTCTGGTACCAATGTCTCGGAGCAATCAATGCTCATACACACAGAGACGTCAGGATTGAAGCCCATTTACACACCTGTCCCTTTTGGACCCACAATTTCCACACATGCAGGTTCCAGGCATTACAGACGTTCGAGGCATTACAGTAGGTCTCGTAGTCTGCTGTAATGGGTCCCATAGGAAACAATGGCAGTGGGGCTTATCGGCTCCCCAGCGCCCCCTTGAGGATGAATATGGCATCCCCACGTCACGTGACCTCCGGGATGGGACAAGCGGAAGGGGATGCCATCTTGGTTTTTCTCCGACCCTTTCCGAAATGCATTTCAGCTTGTCCCATTCGATTGCATTGGAGCCCATTGACATGACATAGACATAACCTAGACCTGCTTGCTAGGGCTCTTTTCAACAGGAAAAATAAGGGTGTTTTAGGGTTAGAGTTCGGAATTAGGGTTTTTATCAGCTGTCAGTGAGAGGTGAAGGTGGCGATACCAATATTTCTGCTTAACCATTGGCCGGCATTTCAGACACACAGGCTCATACATGCCTAGCTCTTGGTTTTACAGACACGTTTGGGGAGGGGGCCTAATCACCACCCTCTAAACCCAGTCCCGATTCCACCACCAGCCTGCTTGGCACCTCCTTGGATCATTGGTGTTTTTCCACCATCTTTATAGGATGAAATAGGCTGAGCCGTTTAACGCCATATTATTAGGAGGCCGCTTCCATCACTGCGAAAATTTAAAAGCGTGAAACCATTTACGAGTTCATCCAATGATACGTTACATGATTTTCTTGTGAATCATTGTCTGGAAAAGTCTGGGTGGCCGATAAAATAGAAAGACGGGTTGAGTGATGTGAAGAACATGATGTGTGTAAAGAGCATGTCCTGCTTATTAGCAGCGAAAAAAAATCTCTTTAGCTGCATGAAAGCCCCGTTCTGCTTATGACGGCTGATTGTAACTGACTCTAGTAATTATTCACCTCACTAAACAAGATAAGTACAATTGCATTTAGCACTAATGGATCTTAAGTCAGTGAAAATGACACAAGGTTCTGCGTTTCCATTAACACAGCACCAAGGCGGAGAAACAGGCTATTTACCAAAGGTAACAGGTTACCACTCACAAAGAATTAATCTGATCGTTAAACCTCAGCCGACTGCCAATAAAGCGCTTAATGAATTATCTGACCTTTCATCTGTCAAATAAACTGCTTGGTAAAGGCCAACAAGTGAAAACAAATGTGTGATGTTGATGAACATCATAGTTGACCCTCTATCAATGAAGATGAACTAGAGGTCAATGGAGAGTAAAACAATTATTGTGCCGTATTATAATCAGAAGCCTGTGAATTACTGCGCTATAAAAAAAAATATATATCGCTTTGTTAACCCTTTATATATACTAGCTTTGGCAGAGGTGTCCCTAAATAGTCTTTGTATCAACCTCATAGGAGTTTGTTGCTTCTTGTTACCAACCAAGTGCCTCTCTTTGTCCAATCATAGCATAAGAATGCAGTTGCTGGTCCGGACGCCCGAATCCCGACAATGATACAGCCGCCAGCTGAATGGCGCCTGTATTGGTAAGGAAATGCTACGGAAAAATCGAAAATTGCTATTGGAAAGGGGAAACTATTTCTACCTGTTGCCAATAGCAACAGGCTGCTTCGGGCTGAGGTTAGGGTTTAAGAAGGGTGGGTGAGAGTTAGGGCCTAAGAGGAAGGTTAGTGTTAGGCTGCGAGACATGGTGGGTTAGGTTTAAGGCTCAAGAAGGGGAGGGTTAGGGTTAGGCTTCGAGAAATGGAGGGTTAGGTTTAGGGCTCAAGAAAGGGAAGGTTAGGGTTAGGCTGCGAGACATAGAGGGTTCGGTTTAGGACTCAAGAAGGGGAAAGTTAAGTTTAGGCTGCGGGAAACAGAGGGTTAGGTTAGGGGAGGATTAAGGGTACGACTGGGATACAGTATCTTGCTTGGTGTCGTTCTTCGTGACTGCCTGTGTCGCACCACTGCTGCTATAGGAAGTGGAGACTGCTGGTGGTCTTCATTTAACTGCCGCAAAATGGCCTTCACAAAACAGACCATCGTACCTGCAAACCACACCCAGAGAATAGACTTGGGTCACAGCCTGCCCGAGCCTCATTCTCTCTACTGTTGATCAAAAACCTTTTGCAAGTCGAAATATTTCCTTCAGGTGCTATCACACTTAAAGCAGGGAGATTGTCAAGAAACGGCTAAACTCATGTCAGGTTTTCCACAGTTACTTTTAACCAATTTGTTACTTTTTTTTTTTGTTTTTTTTTGTTTTTTTTTGCATTAGCAGCAGTAAAGAGTTATAAAAGTGATAAAATTCTGAACTTTGCCCTAAACCACTAGTATAATGCACAGACTTGTAAAACGTACAATAACATTTGACCTTGAATTTGAAAGTAGATTGATTGATTTAACTAAAAGTTTTACCATTGTAACCTCTTGGCTTGCTGACGAATCCTATTCATTTCATGTATTATTCCTCTGTGTAGACTTAGAGAGACACCATACACATAAAAGATAGCCGTGCCTGAGCAAAGTGTTGTCAGTCGGGAAGCTCACACACTGTTTTTTGGAAAATGGTAACATGAATCTGTAGCTAAAATATATTTATTTCATCATTAAGGCTGCTTTTTTAATCTGTATTTTCTGTTGTAATTAGATAGAAAGTTACGGCAGATAAGAGCCACACGGCCCATCCATTCTGCACAGTTGTTTATTTAAAACTATACTGACCCTAGACCCTATTTACCCTCAGTTTAGTTTGAGACTTTTAAGCTGGCCATACACTAGGACGATTATCGGTCCCAGCAGGGGGTGAGCCGATAAACGGGACGGGAAATGTCCCGTTATCAGCACCATCCACATCCTCTGCTGGGACCGATAATCCTAGCAGAAGAGGGGGAGAAGGACAGGGCTCTCTCTGTTGCTACTGCTTTATATCTATGTACAAAGCTGCTCTGAAGGTATACTTTACAGCTGTCAGAGCAGCATAGTACATATATATACAGCAGCGGCTATTGCAAGCACTAGTACAGACAGGGATCAGCCGAAGCCGTGCTTCACACAGCGCCTTTTCGGCTGATCCCTGTCTGTACTACTCCTGAAATAGCCGCTGCTGTATATCTATGTACTATGCTGCTCTGACAGCTGTAAAGTATTCCTTCAGAGCAGCTTTGTACATAGATATAAAGCAGCAGCAGCTCTGAACAATAGGGAGCCATTCAACTTGCTGATTGGCTCCCTTAAAATATCGGGAGCTTTCTCTCGATTTAAATCAAACATGCTGAAAGATCAAATAATCCGAGCGTTTATGGTGCATTTATTTGGCGTTTCACCCGATATTTGGGAGATCGGGCCGATAATCGTCTAGTGTATGGCCAGCTTTAGGATATACTTATATTTATCCCAAGCATGTTTACACTGTTCTACTGTGTTACCCTCTAGCACCTCAGATGGGAGAATATTCCACTTATCTATCACCCTTTCGGTGAAGTCATTTTTCCGCACATTTCCTCTGAATCTACCACCCTCCAGTTTATATTCATGCCCTCGTGTTCTATTACACCTCTTCCTCTGTATAATGCCCCCTCCTCTAGTCGATCACAACCCTTGATATATGTGAAAGCTGCTATTATGTCCCTCCTCTCCCTTCTCTGCTCCAAGCTATACATGTTTAGCTCCTCTAGCCTTTCTTGGTGTGTATTGTGACACATGCCATGGACCACTTACTACCCATCTTCCTCACTCCCCTTCAGTAACCTCCCCCTGCCCATCCATCGTACCGTTCCAACCATTCAAATGTATTCCTTACAATCTACAGTCAAATGGTGAAGGTTGAAAAATTATCTAAATACAGCTTAATCTGCATACTATACTCTGATTGCATTTGATATTGTATTTCATTGATTGTATATTTACTGTTCATTTACCACTAACATATTTGTTTCTGCCTTCAGGACATCGTGATTAATCTTCTTTTATCGTCCTTTCTCTAGGTCCCATCAGTAGCATTGTGGTAGGACGTTATGGCAGTCGACCGGCGGTTATAGTCGGGGGTCTCCTCAGTAGTTTGGGAATGATCTTAGGCTCCTTTTGCACCAGCATTTTACAGATGTACATCTGTGTGGGCGTCCTGGCAGGTAACGAAGCTTTATTTCCTAATTTACTTTAATATCTTTTAACATATGGATTGGTTGCATGGCGGTTGACATAGCAATCAATGTGCTGATTTACAATGTACGTTTTACGATAAGGGAGAGGCACTAAGAGGTAATGTCGTCATCAGTCAAGATTTTATTTCACATTAACAAAAGTCAAAGTCAGGGCAAAGCCTAATATTGTATGTCTAGTGGATTTCTACTTTTACTAGGTTGATGATCACGCATGTATCAGAAGTATTAAATTATATAGTTAGGCGTGTTTTATAATGATTATTTGCACTCAAAGGAGAATGAATAAACGCTTGATAACGAGTAGTGATTACACTGTAAAATCTTCTGCTTCGTCTGATTGTTCTTTATGTAGAACATTTTCATTAAAGGGAATAATTAAATTCCATATAAGTTGATGCTGCCATTGTATTAAGAGCAGCTGGGTCACATGCGTCCTTGGCGTAACTTGCTGTTATCCTGAGGGGGGCGTGGTTTGCCGGTTAGAAAATCTGTATTGCGGCAGATTGATTTCCGGCAGTCAGGTGACGTGAGTTTTCGTCAGTCTGCACTTTGAGATGTTCCCTGCGACTGCACCGTTTTCGATTAACGAAAGGGCGAATGGTATGTACCCTAACCATCCTTTTTCTGCAACCTAACTTTAACCCTCTCCTAGCCCTAACCTGAATCCTCCGCTTTCCACGACCTAACCCTAACTTTCCCCTAACTACCATCGTTCCGCAGCCTAACCCTAACCTTAACCATCCACTCTCCACAGCCTAACCTTAACTCTCCCGTAACCCTAACTACCCTCATTCCGCAGCCTAACCCTCCCCTAACTCTATCTCCTTCTTGTCCAGCAGCCTAATTCCAACCTAAGACGGGTATGTTTTTGAAAATGGGCTATTCAAAATGGTGCCTGTTCTGGAACGTAGATTTTTTTATTTCAGTTTTAGAATGTAATTGGGAATGGTGCAGCCAAAATTAAGTTGTCGTTTGCGTCATTCTTGAAAACCAGTCCTTCGTGCTGGCATCCTGACGAGATTAGCTGTACGATTGCATTCAGGCTATTCAACTTTGAAACAAATATCAACCAATAAGAGCAAAGGGTACTGTTGTCACGGAAATGGCTCACCATGCAATAATACACACTCTAAATCCAAATTAAAGAGAATGTACAGTAAAGGGTTTAGATTAACTTCACCCACCCTTACCATTCTTTAGCCACTGCTATCATGAATGTACTTTTGTTTCACTAGTACTAAAGCTCTTGCTCCTTAAATCCATATTTAAATGGAAATATAGTTAACCATTGACTTAAGTGAGGTGTAAATAATCCTATTATATCTCTTTTACTGATATTGCAAAGACAAAAGGGATATATTACTGAGTTATGTTTATATATTTTCATATTTTATACATTATACTGCACAAAAATATATATTACATTGACATTATGCTGTATATAGGGCTTAGCTTTCCAAAGCTAGAAAACATAGTAACAGCTCTTATTTACCAAATCAGAAACTGTTTAATTCAGACATAGACAGACCCTCCAATATGACCCATTCCACCATGTACAAATACTGTACTCTGTTCCTTAGCTTTTAACAAACCGTTACTATGGTAACCACCTCACCAACCACTTGAGTGACAGTTGGAAGCTCAGGAGCGGAGTATTTTTTTTACCTGGTGGAATGGGTCATGTTGGAGGGTCTGCATAGTCAACCTGCGTAGGTGTTATAAGACTACTAGTCCCAGCATGCACTAATGGTATTGCTCAAAGCTGGTAGAGAATGATGGGACTTTGCTAATTTGTAACCCTGATGTACATCAATTTTTTGTGTTATGCTGTGCAATCTATTATAGCAAGTATGGTGGTATTCAGTTGTTCATATAATATACAAAAATCACAGATATGGTAACATTATACCTCCCAACATAAGCTAAACCAAAATGAGGCCTGTCATATTTTATCCAAACTCCGCTGGGTCCTGCCCATTTGTACCCCAAACTCCTCCCATTTCATCATAAACCCGCCCCTGTTAGTGTTAACTTGATGAGATATTTCAACATAGAAAACAGCAAGGTGGCTGGGATCAGGAAATTTGGGGCATCTGAGAATCCACTCGAATTCAGGCTATTGGCACTTCCATCCGCTGTGGGCGGGGTTTGTTATTACGATGGACACTATTGGTGGGCAGTCGTTCAGCTGACTGTCTGGATTCTTATCCACCCACTATTTAAAGTGCAAACAGATTGTGAATGTTAAAGCATGGATGCTGGGATTCAGTAAGTTGCCGCTATCAGATCAAACACTAATCAGATGTTAGGATGCGATCCAAGGTCATTAGCATTTTGGGGCTGATTTAGAGTTAGGTGCAAATCTGCACCTGGAGAAACCATGTTGCAATGTGACGGGTGCAAATTCAATTTCTGTTATTGCATGCAGGGAAAATACTGGCTCATATTGCTTATTTCACACAAATACTAAACCGCTTTATAATCGTGCTACAATATATCCCCTCTCAGCTCATTCTCTTTGCCCATTTTAAAGTTAAAATTTAAGCTGAGAACCTATTGAAACAAATTATAAGAACATGCCTTGGCTATAGCAACCAATAGGAAGTAAGAATGTAGTAAGACCAGCAGTCGAAGTGAAACTTAAAAGTGGGGTGGACATTTAGAGGTGGCCTTTTCTCATAGGTGAAAATGACAGGCACAGGAGCAGCTATTTTCACCAATGAGAAAAGAGGAAGGCCCTTCCTCCTAGAGCAAGGGTGGGGAACCTCTGGTCTAAGGGCCGTATAAAGCCCCTGAAATCATTTGGTTTGGCCCTCTGCAGATGGGGCGGAGATGGAGGTGGCTTGGCTTCCGGACATGCTCTCCAGAGCTCTGGTGCACTAGGCTGCAACATCACTTTCCCTGCTTCCAGCGCTCCGGAGATGAGGGTTGTATCACGCATGGTGGGATCCCCAGGCTCCAGATTGCGATCTGTGTCAGAGTCTCTGGTGGCAGCTGGGACCCTGAAACACTCCATATTCCTGGATCCTGATCAGGAAGCTCTCATTGGGGAGCAGCCTGCAGGTGGTAGCAGCTGGATCTCCGAGATGCCACCATTTTCTTCCAAAGCTCATTATGTTTTTAATCAAATAGAGCAGACTTATTTTCACGTTGATAATTATGTAAGGCCCATGTATGATGTTATAAATATCCAAATGGCCCTTGGCAGAAAAAAGGTTTCCTACCCCTGTCCTAGAGTGACTCTAGTGATTGATATTTACATAGCTGGAGATAACCGGTGCTTGTCTGCCGTACGGTGAGGGAACGTTGGACTCACTGAGGGCGTATATTTATAGCTTAGTGCAGTCGGGCACCACATACCCTAGCACCGGCACCGAGTGCATGCGATCCTAAAATCTGTGTGTACAAGGGTAGCACACTCCCCTCAAACATAAGAAGCTTCCGTGTCTGTTAACTTGTACACACACGCCCCTATGCGTAAGGGACTCGTTATTAATGGAAGTTCGTGCATAAGATCCTGGCTAAGATCTCACTGTTTAAATATCTCCTGCCGCCCACCATATATGCAAGCCGTCACGCCCCACCTTCGAGATGGGTAACTTTGCATAAAGGAGAATCATTGGTAGAGAGTTCCGATGTGTAACCCCCATACCCATGCATGGGCATTCCGATTGCACTGGGTACTTGCGCATTACGGATGCTTAAGTATGGCGTTATCAATTCTGGTTTCATCCCTTTCTTTATTTATTTGGACCAACAAATACATCTATTACATAATCCAGACTCCCGCAATTGATTAACCATTTGAATCCTGAAGCACATGTTTCTGCTAAGGGTTAACTAGTTTAAATAAAATAAAAAAAAAAGTGTTTTAGCTTCTAAAGTTGCAGCACAAATTTTGTTAGTGACTTAAAATTAATTTAATGACAAGTCAGCAAGAGCAGAACTGTGTAGGAGCTATCACATACTAATTAATGCTGGTAAAATGAAATGATAATAAATTAGATTTCTGTCAGTGGAAAATTAATGATGATATAATAGGGAGCTTTAATTGATTATTACCTTAATGGGTAGTTGGCATTCAACCCAAATTTGCATAACATTCTAGTTATAAATCCTGTGTGGCCAACGATCTCCCCCATCGGTTGTGTTGCTTCTTACTTTTATACTTGTTTGTGTACTTTTAGTAAATCTGTTATTTATTTTTTGGTAGAATATGGTATCCAGGGAGTGAGCTGAGATAACGTCAAATATAATCCACCTGCATTATCAGACCTGTGTTACAGCGTTGATGAATACTATAATCTCATGAAATGATGAAAAATAAACCCCTAAAACGTGTTTATTAATGATAAGCAATAATGCAATGAATATTAATAAATATACACTCATTGGCCACTAGGCACACCTGTATAATGCAAATATCAAATCAGCCAATCACGTGGCAGAGTCTCAGTGCTGAAGGCGTGGTCAGGAGAGTCACTACTTGATGTAGAGCAGGTATAGACAATTAGTGGCACTCCAGATGTTGTAAAACTATAAATCCCAGCATGCTGCAAAAGAATTGTCAAAGCTTATGATTGGCAGAGCAGGATGCAACTTGTTAACTTAGTGACACTTGGGGTTTCATTGGTTTTCTATGCCTGTCCTAGAGTTTAGTGGCAACCAATATGTATCGGCTAGGATAAGAATTTGTCATCCATGTGAATTATGTGTCCATCCTGTCAACTGCTCACTAGGGGCTGGATCCAGACTAAATTAAGTGCTTGAAACTAGTTGCTCCTGGGCTAAACCATGTTGATTGCAGGGGGAGTCAAGTTAATTGTATACTTTGCCTGTATGGATATATCTTTGAATTGCTTACTGCACACAGATACTGACCAGCGTTACTATCACACTGTTATTTAGACTTGGGATAGGAAACATTACCTCTCAACTCTAATACTGATTGCAACAGATGAAATATGACTCCCCTGCAATCAACATGGTTTAGCCCAGGAGTAACTTTCCTGTCTTATTTTCAAGCTTCTTCTTAAGTCTAAATCAGGCCCCTGATCTTGCCCCATCCATGCTTTCCATACATGCAGGTGTCTTAAATTCTGAACAGAAGAGGGCAGTGAACACCCTCTGTCACTCCCTGCTCTTGTGCGGAGATTGTGTGACTTACGCTGCCATAAGGCAGCCTAAAGTCACATGAACTGATCAGCAGCCCGTCCAAGTGCTGATCCGTTCATAACAACCTATTCCCACCCACACTGTACAATTTTAATGCCTTCCCCAAACACCTTGGTGGGTGGAGGGGAAGCACAGCCCCTTTCCTCACTATTCCCATAATACTGAACTATGTTCCATATGAAAAATGTTATGTATGTAAAATGCATGTAATATCTGGAGGACACGTGTCCTTCCCTTCCAAACACCCCACTTGCGCATTTTGTGTGCATAAGTCGTTTAACGTTTACTATTGTTAATCCACTAACCGTGCAGCAGCTTCTTCTCCACCAGAAATATACCAACATAAGGACCATAGCCCCAGTGTTTGTATGCTTTTCCATTCTTTGCATGCATCTAGACAATCTGATTGGAAGGCTTTCCAACCTATCCGGACTTAAGTAACATGACATTTACTACACCTTCTGACATAGGGGCTGGGTTGTAATTGCTAGATTTCCAGACTTCCACAGCAGTTTACATGA
>WWET01007400.1:21766-35852 GCA_011038615.1 Limnodynastes dumerilii
CCACCCTCATTAAACTAGTTCCCCCCGCCCACCTACACTAACCTGTACGTAGGGACGCTGGGGGACGTCCCCTCCAGCGTCCCTACGGCGCTGCTACGGACGCCCAATCCAGGATCGGGCAATGCCGCAGATCGACTGAAAACCCGATCTTACGCTTACGTCCGCTGTCCTAGCGACGGCGGGCGTTCTTCTGGATCAGGCCCCTAGACTCCGCTATACATAGATATATATTCCCCATCCTGCCTCTCCAGCATCCAGCATCCGCCATCATGTGTATTCAGCACCTCCCAGTATCCCCATCATGTCTCTATAGCACCCAGTATCCCCATCATATGTATCCAGCACCCAGCATCCGCCATCATGTTTATCCAGGACCCAGTGTTCCCATCATGTCACTCTACCTCCCAGTATCCCCATCATCTGTATCCAGCACCCAGTATCCCCCATCATGTCTCTCCACCTCCCAGTATCCCCATCATCTGTATTCAGCACCCAGTATCCCCATCATGTGTATCCAGCACCCAGTATTTCCCATCATATCTCTTTAGCACCCAGTATCCCCCATTATCTCTGTCCAGCATCCCCATCATGTCTGTCCAGCACCCAGTATCCACCATCATGTCTCTCCACCTCCCAGTAACCCCATCATGTCTCTCTAACACCCAGTATACCCCATCATGTCAGTCCAGCACCCAGCATCCCCATCATGTCTGTCCAGCACCAAGCACCCCCATCATGTCTGTCCAGCACTCAGCATCCCCATCATGTCTGTCCAGCACCCAGCACCCCCATCATTTCTGTCCAGCACCCCCATTATGTTTATACAGCACCCCCATCATGTCTGTCCAGCACCAGCATCCCCATCATGTCTGTCCAACACCCAGTATACCCATTTTAAGCCCTCTTACTTACTATTGAAGTCCTCTCTTTTTCCGGCTGCTGCCTCTCCTCTGTGGCGGGCTCTGCTTTGAATGAGGCTGAATGACGCAGGTCACTCCAGCCTCATTCAGTGAGGGGGAGATACTGCTGCACTCTGCATCTGCCTGTCACACAGGCAGAGCAGAAGTGAATGGATGCCGCTGTTAGGCTCTGTTAGGTTCTGTAAGAGTGATGAGAGTACCTTACATTGTTTTACAGCGGCTTACATGTCAGTGCTGGCATGCAGGGAGCGGGAGGATGAGTGCCTATCCAGCATGGCGCCTGGATGCATTGCATCCCCCTGCGGAGAGGTTCGCGCCGGCCCTGCTGAAGGTGTTAGACATGTGCAAGCTGTTCATGGTGCAATGGCCTGCAGGATTTCCACAGATGGACTGGGACAGGACAGCAAACAAATGTAATAACTTACAGGTCACTATGCTTAGCATGGCGGCATGTAACAGTATAAGAGATCTAAGCAACTGGAAGGTGAGCACTGTGAAACTATGTTGTTTCTCAATAATAAAGCTATTGCGAAAAGGGTTCTAAATACATTTTCACTATCGGCAAAATAATCAAAAAAATGTTACCATCTATTGCCCTTTGATTGACAAAGGACATTGCTTACTTATTTTAATCTTATGAAAATACAGTATTGACTTTCCACTCAGTCTTCAGAAAATTTCATCTAGGAACAAATCAAAGTCTATTGATGTCTCTAAATGTTAGTCTCAACAATTTCAATTCCCACATGTGTGGCCATGCATGGAATTGTGATTTTAAAAATGATGAGTCACTAGATAAATAATGTATTAGATAAAAGCCCATTCACACCCACGTTATATAACATCAGGTGTTAACAGGTTAAGTAATTAAATAGAATCCAAGGATCAAAAGGGTAGGATTACCTTTCTTTTTTTAATATTTAATACAGGAAACCAATGGATACAGCAATACACAGAAAAAAATTATTTTTTACATATACATATTTTAACTAAATAATCTTAGCTGTAAGTGAGTGTTGAATGGTTATATGGTTTGGACAAATGCATTGAATACACAGATGAGTGTGTTGGTGGTAGGATTGTTATTTTCCTATTTTTACTTTATTTCAATAGAATTTAGACTTTAATTGAGAACTGAGACTGATTTATGTCTTGTTTATTGTAAAATTTTGCTCCATATGTATACAATTAAAGAAAAAGGCTACAAATAAGAGTATTAAAAATACACTATTCAGTGCTCTCCTGGACAGCAGCTGGTTCCCTTCAAATGTGGACACACACCAAAAATGGCTAGAGGTTTCTTTCCTCAAGGAACCCTGTCATGGATGTTGTCTGAAAAATGCAATATGGGATGGAATACAATGCCTAAGGAAGCCGGTGGGAGGTAATATTTTGCATGTATTCCATCCTTTAGTGCTATGTGGAGTGTCTCTCCTGATTGTGGAGAGAAACGGTGAAGTCAGAGTAAAAGGGAAAGAATTTCTTCATATGTGGAAGGCTCCTTTTAGTCCTAAAAGGAGAACTGGTTTTATGTGTGTAAATGTGCCCTTACTGAGGGTAAGAGAGAAGTGAAACAATCAGGGGCGTATCTAAAGTAAATGGAACCTGGGGCAAATCCCCAAATTGCGCCCCCCTTGGTTAAATTTGTTTACATTGATATATATATCTTTCTTAATATGTAGTAGGCATGATTGTGCCGTGGTCAACTCATTGGGGGCGTGGTCAAACAACATTAATATATATCCCATCTTGTTATGCAGTAGGTATTATTGTGCCGCCACAATATAATGTAAACTATATGCATATATATATATATATATATAGGGGCGTATGTAAATGGAACCTGGGGCAAATCCCCAAATTGCGCCCCCCTTGGTTAAATTTGTTTACATTGATATATATATCTTTCTTAATATGTAGTAGGCATGATTGTGCCGTGGTCAACTCATTGGGGGCGTGGTCTGGTCAAATTAATATATATCCCATCTTGTTATGCAGTAGGTATTATTGTGCCGCCACAATATAATGTAAACTATATGCATATATATATATATATATATATATATATATATATATATAAACCAAAGAAAGGTGAAGGGCACTTCTTCCAAATCATCAGAGTGTGGTGGTGCTCAGACTGGATGTATACCAATATAGAACTAAATAAATGTCAGGCACTCACTGTCTTTAGTAATAAATAAAAACGTAACTCAATAAGTTTGGTCCAACATTTCAGTTATTAACTAACTTTCATCACACATATATACACACACACACACATATATATATTTATATCTATATATCTAGATATATATGTGTATATATATATAGATATATATATATATATATATATATATATATATATATATATATATATATATATATATATATATATATATATATATATATATATATATATATATATATATATATATATATATATATATATATATATATATATATATATATATATATATATATATATATATATATATATATATATATATATATATATATATATATATATATATATATATATATATATATATATATATATATATATATATATATATATATATATATACATATACACATCTATATCTATGTATACACACGTCAATAATCAAGATAAATATTATGCAATATTGGGTGCCATATTTCTATAAAGTAACAGTTGAAACAGTAGGTTGTCACAACAACCCAAGTCAGCACACAAGAAAAAATGCAACCACAAAGTCTCTCATAATAAAAATGTCATTTTATTGGAAATATAGTGAGTATTTACACTATGAACAACTTCACGCAAAACATGTGATCATATTAATACAATAAAGTGCAAAATATAGACAATTTTACTATATATAAATAATAAAAGTTGTATAGTGTAAATACTCACTATATTTGCTGTAAAGTGACATTTTTATTATGAGAGACTTTGTGGTTGCATTTTTTCTTGTGTGCTGACCTTAGTTTTAGTCCTTAGTGCACCCCCATAATATAGTTTTAGTCCTTAGTGCAGCCCCATCATAGTTTCAGTCCTTTGTGCAGCCCCATAATATAGTTTTAGTCCTTAGTGCACCCCCATAATATATTTTCAGACCTTAGTGCACCCCCATTATATAGTTTTAGACCTTAGTGCAGCCCCTCATATAGTTGCAATTCTTAATGCACCCCCATAATATCATTTCAGTCCTTAGTGCAGCCCCATCATAGTTTCAGTCCTTAGTGCACCCCCTTAATATAGTTTTAGTCCTTAGTGCGCTCCCTTAATATAGTTTTAGTCCTTAGTGCAGCCCCCAATAGAAAGTCACTTACCCTCTCCTCCATGGCGCTCTCTGTATTGTCAGGTGGTGCTTGCAGTGACCCCAAGGTCGCGTCGGCGTCTGTATTCAGCGCGCACACCACCATTGTGATGCCTGCTACCTGCTGTGACTCCTGGAAAAGGAGTCCAACGGGGAAAAAAAAAGCTGTGGAGTTTTGTAGGACTCATGCCCTAAGGCTACGATTGCGCACACATCAGCTGGGCACCATCGGAACCTGGGGCACAAGCCCTACAAAACCTCTGGAAACAATAAACAATATAGGTGGTAAAAGAAGAAATTTATAGTTGGTCCTGGTGAGTATGTGTGGGACCATAAATGGAGGTAATGTATATCGGGTCAAAAGCTCTCTAATGGTAAGGGAGTAGTATGAGGAAAGCTGATGTAAGCGTGTGTGCTCAATATTCATGAGAAAAAAAGCCTGAAACTTAAGAGGGGGTGAAATGTGTAAATATAGGGCTCCCTAATGCAGACTGTTAGTCTACAGGTATCAAAATACCTGTGTGGGGAAAGGAAAACTGGTATAAGTGTGTGTGTTCAATATCCATGATTTAACAGGGGCTAAATAGTGGACCCTTGTGAGATGAAATAAGTGACACTTACAGGGGGTGAATTATGTAAATGTAGGGCTCCCTAATGTGAATCTGTTAGTCTGCAGGTTTCTTATGCCTATAGGAGGGTGAGTGGGAGTGTTTTGGGTCAATGACTGGATTGTGACATGTATGGGAACATGTCTAATGCCAATGTGTAATGCCTGTGTGAGAGGAACAAATGTAATGTGGTGTGAGGAAGACTAAAGAGCCTAATATGGGATGTACATGTGTATAGATAAATGGACAGTGAGCGTGATGTAGAGTAAGGGGAAGACCTTAGTTGGGGGATCAGATGAACTTGTGAAATGATTGGGACTGAATCATAATTTTCCGTTTTTCAACTCAGGAACCATTTCAGTTCGAACTTGTCATTAAGACCCCAGGTTGTAATGATCCATTTTTGAAGATCACTTCTATCTCCTTCCTGACAATTGCTTATTTGCTGTCACCATACCTTCAATTTGCTTCTATTTTGTTTTATTAGCTTCTGTTTTGCATCCGTGCACTTCCTTAAAGTGTTCGGACGCACTTTTTTGATGTTCCTCAAATGCTTTCTCCAGTGTTCCTTCAATTTACAAGAGGTCCTTCATGCGTACTGGAGTGAGCATTCACTTTCAATTACATATACGCAATTTTTTGAATCACATATAATAAAATCTTTTATTTTTATTTCCTTTCCTGTTGTAGTTTGGGTGTATTCCAGGATCTTAGTATCCTTGGATTTAAAAGATCCACAGGTTATGCAGTGACCACATCTGAAAAAGCCCTTGCTTTTTACCTTCAGTGGTTTTGTTAGTTTTGATGTGACACTGCTAACTACAAAATTATTGATGTTTTTTGCTCATCTGTAGATGAACTTTGGATTTTCCTTTTTAACATCCTTGAGGTCTTTGGGCCTAAATCAGAGATACGATTTCCACGGCACTTATATTTAAGATATTTAAGATCTTAGAAAATTTGCATTACTGCGCATGCGTAGTAATAGTGCAACGCCGTCTACGTAGCGGTTAGGAGTGTAAATTCGCTAAGAGCGTAAGTTTGAATCGCACGCAAGCACTTAAGATCTTAAGTGCTGCGAAACTTTAAGATCTTAATGATTTGCATGGAAATGGGCGGGGGGAGGCAGGGAAATGAGGGAAAGTGGGCGCGGGCTGACACTTAGGATCTTAAATAAACGCTACTATGTCACTTAAGATCTCAAATGGCAGCGCAGAGTTAGGGTTAGTCAATGGTGGTCTAAGTTTAAGATCCACCACTGTTTGCAAGGGGAGTGACTGCAGTGGGCTGTAACCTGCTAAGATCTTAGCTAAGGTGCGTATATTTGCGATCTTTTCGCATCTCTGAATCACCCCCTTTGTCTTTACAGAGTAATCCCCAGTGTTTTGTAATCACCTTCTCATAGTCATTGTTATTCTGGGTGTATACAGTGTATCATACTCTAAAGAAAATGTTCAGTTATAGAATGGACAGGATATATAGAATAGAGCAAGGTTTTAAAGGAGACAATGATCTGATGAACAAAGATTTGGAAAACATAATGCAAAGACTGGAGAAGACCCTACAAAGGGAAAACAAACTTTGGTGGGAAACTGTAACCATGGAGAGATATAAAGCCGACCAAAAAATACCAAGAGGTCTTCAAATAAAAAAAACATGTGTTTTTAACAAGATTTTGGTTCAGTGCTCATTTTCCCTCATTGACCTAATCATAAAAAAAAGGAATAAGGAATAATAAGAATAAAAAATTAGAAACAGAAATAGAAGAACTGGATTTCCTAGTGGCTCCATTTACAAAAATACAAAGAAATACAAAGAAATGGAAGAGATAATTAGACAAAGGATACAAGAGGGCAATAACAGAAAAGATATATAAGTACAAACAAGACTATGATTATAGAATTGCGCCCAAAATTTTAAATTGGAGAAAAAGAACAAGAAAGACATAACTTCTGGAAGAACTCCTCAGAGTAGAGGAAGAAGGAGTAATGAACTCTAATGGAAATGAGGATACAAACTATATAATCAATCGCACTAATGACCACAAGAATGAAAAACAAAATAAATATCTGTTAAGGAGAACGGGTGCTTCGACCAGGGTGCAGAGTCTAACTAGGGCCTGGTTTTCACTAGAGCCCCTGATGGTGGGGATAGGTTGGGCTGCAGGAAACCTAACAGGTCACAGTTCCCGGAGGCGACACCCAGAGAAGAAATGGAAGCAAAGGCGGATGGAAGCAGGAAAGAAAAGGCAGGGGAAAACAGAAAGCGGGAACAAGAAAAGAGAGCTAGAAGGGACTAGCTCTGACAAACAACACTGAGAGACAGACAGGACAAACTAGGGCGCGCACACACACGCACTCACACAGGGGTGCCACACAGTCACAAACAGAGGAATGGGCTAGGCAGGGTCAAGAGGAGACACTGGGTAATAAGGCTGGAAAACACAAGGAGAGAAGCAAGGGTTAACTGGAGCAGGGGCACTCAGAGATCACTAGAAAAATGCACAAGGCAGAGAACAATAGCAGAGTTGGACACAGAAAAACTAGAGCTATAACCAGCAATGAGGAATGGCACTGCAGGAGCTTATAAGGAGACTCCTAGCTATTGATTGGCCAACAGTGCAAAACAGAGAACATGATTGGCTGAAGTCCTGTCTGTAATCACTGCAGCCAGAAGGTTATAAAAGACAGAGGAAGCAGGCCACGCCCACTCTAAGCAGCAGCAGCTGGTAACAGACATGTGCAGGCCATGCAAAGTGCAATGGCCTGCAGGAAAAGATTCCCACGAAGGCACAGGGACAAGTCAGCAAACAAGGTAATAACTTACATGTTGCCACTATTAGACTGGCGGCATGTAACTAAATCAAGGAACGGAAGGAAAGAGAAAGATGTAAAATATCAGAAGAAAAACAATGAAAAAAAAGTGACAAAAGGATAAAACACCATAAGGAGGATAAAAGTGAACATGAACAAAAATCAGAAAGTAGACGCAACAAAGGAGGCAGAGAAAATAACGGAAACAGAAGAAGAAGAGATAACAGCAGACATAGAAAACCCAGCTACAAGAAACATGAAAGGGAATACAAAAAAATAAAAATAAAAGTACAAAACAACATAGAGACAATAGGAGATAAAAGATGATAGAAGGAATTATGATGAACAAGGCAGGAGAGACTGGGAGAAGAGAGAGAAGATGAAAGGAAAGAAGACTATTGGATAAGGAAAGAATCATCAAAGAATTATGATCATCGAATAAACGGAGAGATGCAATAATGAAAGATGCTTTAACAGAATTCTCAAAATAGGAGGAGATATTTTTTAGAATAACTGTCCCTAATAAAATTTAAAAAATTTAAAAAGAGGGGGGAAAAATCAAAATGTGTACAAGAAGATAGAAGTATAGAAAAACCAGTTAAAGAAAGAAGTGGATAAAATAAAAAGAATTTGTGAGGAAGTAAAAATCTTCAAATTAAGTAAACACACTCTCACTGAAGAACAGAAAATAGTGTTAGGCAAGGGCCTTAAATTTGCCCCCAAAGGAGGACTTAAAGACTTCAGACCTGATTCACACTTAGGATAGAAATTGCGTACTTTCCTTAAAATACGCATGGCACACACGCACACACTCATTCGTGTTTTCCCATGTGGAATTATGCCGTACATAGAAATAGGAAAATACCTAGGATATGGCCCTTGAATCGTGCGCAAATTTGGGGACTTGTTTTAGTAGAGATTCATTCAAATGTTTAGCAACGCAGACATTGCTGTTTTACTTTAATAAATGTATTAACTAGCATGCCTTTGTAATTTTGGACTATCAATTAATTATTTGAAGAAGTGAAAAAAAAAAGAAAAAAAAAGATACATGCAAAAAATGTAATCCTGCAAAAAGGATTTGCTGCGCATGAATGTTTTTACAATTTTCAAGAAAATGTGTTTTTAATAAAAAAATTTTTTTAAAAACTTACATATGTAGCATAAATTAACAAACAACATAAATTATGCATACTGGTTTAACATTTAAAAAATAATAAGATGTAACATTGGGCCTGATCCAGAACAACGCATTGGAGCGAATTTACACGTGGCGGAGACGTAAAATCGCCTATTTCTAAGTACTACGCATGCACACCATAGAAAATACGCTCATTAGGGTAGCGTAATTGGGCCATTCACGTAATTGTCACGTAAATACTTTTACGTGAGTCAAGAATACGTTCGTTTTATGTGAAGTAGGTGGAGGTTTGTATGTAAAGTGTACAGTATGGGTGTGCTAAGCGGCGCATGTTCACGTAGTCTATACGTCCGTTAGCGGACGTACGCTGTTACGTGAAAAAAAGTTAAGGTAGGGTTTGGGAAGCAGAACTCGGTGAATTACGTACATTCAAGGGGTGTGCCTAGGGGAGTGTATAGAACATACGCATGCGAAAATACGTTACGCGTGGAAACGTATTGCACACGTAGTTCTGGATCTACCCCATTATTCCTATATTGAAAATAAACACAAATAAGTGAAACAAAAGATTAACTTGACACTGTTGAAAGTATTTTATACGGACGCCTTATAATAAAAAATAAGAATATTTATATTATTGCCAAAATAAGGATTAAAACCAGGCACACAGAAAGACAAAAGAAAAAGACAACAGGTCACCATTAATAGTCTCACAACTTTTATTATATGCACACACTCAAAACACCTGAGAAGTGAGTGATATTTTGTGATTAGCTTGTGATCTATACCTTATGGTACACTATGGTGGCAATCTTATGTTGTGTTTTATATAATATCCGGAATGAAATCCCATTTTGATGTTGATTAATGAGCTACACTATTGTTCCCCTCACTTTTGCATAGTTCCCTAAAGAAAGACTACTTGTTGGATAGCTAAATATGATAAAGAATCATTTTAATTTTTTTTTGTTTATGAATAAAAAAAATGCAGATAGAATAAAATACTCCACTTGCATATCAAGGGATCTCCTACATGTATATTTCAATATTCCATGATGAAGGGATCACTGCACAAACAAATTAATGTACTGAAATATGGCATTGGCAGGCCACGTCGCAAATTTTGGTGGGGGTGCACTGTAGTAACTTTACCTTCCTTATTTACTCTTTTAAGCATAGAACAGGTGTTACATGCTGATAACGGCATGTAAGGAAACTCACCTGGCTGCAGTGTCACTCCTATCGACGCCGTCTTTCCCCAGCATTGTCTCCCTTAGTGTATGCCATCATGTGCATGGCTCATGGGACAGAGATGCCAACAAGAAATGGCTCTTTTCTAGGCAGAGACAGCCGAAAGCTAATTTTCGTCTGTCTTTATTTTGAAAAACCTTTTCAAAATGGGTAAGTATGCAGATCGCCATACTTACCCATTTTTTTTTCAGAAATGGTGCCGCAGACATGTCATATTTTCTGCAGACCCGCCGCACCAACCAGAGAATGCCACATCAACCAGAGAGGTGAGTAAAACTCTCTGGGGAGTTTAGGGTTAGGCTGTGGGCAAGGGAGGGTTAGAGTAATGAACGGGGAGGGTTAGGGTTGGAGTAATGGAAGGGAACGGTTAGGGTCAGGCTGCGGAAAGGGGAGTCTTAGGGTTAGGCTGTGAGGAGGAGAGTTTTAGGCTTAGGCTGTGGGGAGGGTTGTCTTAGGGTTAAGTTAATGGAAGGAGTCGGCACGTAGTCTTCTGAATTTAGTGGTCTGAAATGGCCCTTTCGAAAAAGGGTCATTTGTACCAGCAAGACACCATCTAATAAGCCTACAGCAGTTAGGCAGCTGGCCAATCAGTGGCCAGCAGCTCATTTATTAGACCCAGCAACACTCTCTGCGCTGCCGGTTATTGCATTAGGCTCTCTGCGCTCTTCAGGCTATTTTTGCTCTTCAGTCCTTTTGTGATTTACTGAGTGCTATTGCCTCCTGCCTTGTCCCAGTGTCTCCTTGCTCCCTGCTTTCTTGTGTTACCTCTCTCTCTCCTATAGTCACAACCTCTTTTCCCTTTTGTGTTTTGCCCTTCCTCCATAACCTGCCTTGCAAGTGCGTGCATTTGAGTCATTGGGTCTGATCCAGAGTTACGCCGATGCGCTGTGCTTACTAAAGCACAGCATATCAGCGTTCACTTACCTTGGCACTCCCCCTGTGTGGGCGTATGGCCCCTTCCTTACGCCGGCTGAAGGCTACCCTAACTTCAGCCGGCGTAAGGAACAGGCCATACGCTCATCAAAGTGTGTTCTATGGGCCGGATCCAGAACTACAGCCGTCGGGTACGAGCGGCTGTAAGATGGTGATTTCTAGCTACTGCGCATGCATAGTAACTATGGGCCTGATCCAGAGGTACGCTGATGTGCTGTGCTTACTAAAGCACAGCGTATCGGCGTTCACTTTCCCTGACACTCCCCCTGTGTGGCCGTATGGCCCCTTCCTTACGCCGGGCCCGCCCAGCCACCCTCATTTAACTACCTCCCCCCGCCCACCTGCACTAACCTGAACGTAGGGACGCTGGGGGACGTCCCCACCAGCGTCCCTACGGCGCTGCTACGGCCGCCCGATCCAGGAATGGGCATTGCCGTAGCAACGCCGGGCAACATGTGCCCGGCGCATGCGCAGATCAGCTGAAAAGCCGATCTTACGCTTACGCCCACCGTCCTAGCGACGGCGGGCGTACCTCTGGATCAGGCCCATTGAGCATTATAAAGCCCATTTTCTAATTATTTTTTGCACTGGACAGTTGGCAGATGATCATACTTTAATGTTGCTTTTCAATCTTTAATGTGATGGGCAAGATGATTATATTCTTTCTATAGAAAAGGTGTTTCCTCTATATTTTGCCACTACTCATGATAAAAGTTCTCTAGAGTTGTAATTCTCTAAAATATTACCTTGAATGCGTGACTTGAGCCCATATGTTTTGCCTATATTTACATTTCCATGACAGCATTTGCGAAATGTTCCCCACACATACATAATTACGCCCCCTCAAAAGAATTTACGTATACACTATTCATTTAGGTAATGACTCACTGCTATATCAACAATAGATTTGGGTTTCTTTTAAACATCTTTTCAGGAATGATAAAAGCTTGTGAAAATGATCTATATGATTAAAAAAAAATTAACAGCTTGCTAAAACTACAGTATCTTTACCAAAAGGTATAAGGCAATCCTATGACCTTTAGTACAAAAAGGACATCATTGTGCCCATATATGGCCAGGGTGTCATAATTATTCTCTTTTGTGATGATTTCAGCTTTTTTTTTTATAAATATAATTTAAAACATTTGTTTAATTCAAATAAAAGTGAATTATTTTGATTATTTAAAAAAACACATTTTGAAATGAATAATACACTAAAATATTATAGAACACCCCTGAGCTAATACAATTATGCACATGTTGTTGATTATTCAAAAAGAAACACATTTTGGAATGAATAATACACTAAAATATTATAGAACACCCCTGAGCTAATACAATTATTCACTTGATATTCAATACAAATTTTCACTTGATTCATTTAAAATATTGCACAAAATCAGGATATCGCTTAAGTTACATAGTAAGATTGCTCAGTTACTATCACCACAGCACTCCTGTTCCAGTTTTCCGCTAATAAGTTAATATCACCTTAGAACTTTTGTTCCAGTTATCCTCTGTTCAGTTACCATCACTAGAGTGTTCCTGTTCCGATTATCTGCTGCTCAGTTACCATCATTGCAGCGCACTTGTTCTAGTCACCTCATTGCTCAGAGTCACTGCAACATCACTCAAACCACTGCTCATTTACTATAATCGCAGAGTATGTCCGTTATGTCCAACTCCCCTCCATGCAACCTCTTGTTAGAACTAGCTAAAGTGAACCTGGGATATACCTACCTGTTCAGCAGCCACCCACAGGCCCGGTCGCTTCTCCTTGTGCTTCTCTTTGAGCTCTCAGCCAATGAGCAAACCTTATATAAGAACCCTTAGTTTATTATAAACCCAGCCAAATACCTAGATATCTGAGTCTATGATATGTATAGTGTACCCATTATGATAAAAAAAATCCTCAGGATTTCGAGTCAACTTGGAGAAGTCTATAGCTCTTTATTAGTCTCCTCACATACATATTCCCTTATATGGTCATAATGTCCCGATACAGTGGTCTAGGCATTTGCTGATTTAAGGGTTCATATTCCCAAACTCCCTTCCCAATTATACTCTTTGAATATTTCCAAGGCATTGGTGGCAGTAGGGAGGGAGCTGAATGGGTGGAGGAGTCTTACATTGTCTTATACAAGAAGAGCAAATCTTATAAAATTTGTTATGTTTCCTAGGCTCCTATCTACTTCGGGCACATCCCATTTTGCTTACAAGAAAGAACACTGCTCGTGTCAACTAATTATTATGTCGATTTATCTGGAGTGGTAAAATAGCCAGGTAAGTCTTCAAAAAAATGCAACAGGACAAAATAAATGGTGTCATTAATTTACAACATTATGGTTTATAGTCATACCGCTCAGCTCAGATATCTTCATCCATAATGTTTTTTAAGGAGAGCTTCTTGAGGGTTGTGGGCTTTGGAGCATTGTTGCACAGACACGACCAGGGGATCACTGTGACCATTAAAGAAAACCCACTCCTAAGGACAGCCAGGAAGGTATGGCATAATATATGGACTCAATCTACACAATACTATTCATTTACCATTTCTACATAATCCTAAATTCCAAAAAGGCACAGTGTCCTATCCCTTCAACATCATCTGGTTATTAGATGGTGTGGGATCTGTTGGACAGTTGGTGGATGGGAAGAGGAGGAGGATGCTTAGTTTTACTGAGGCATAGGAGAAGTATGAAAGCATATCTTCAAGTTAGGAATTATACATTGTTGGTTATCTGCGAATTTGGCCATTTAAACTGGTACAATACATTTGATACTATGAGTAAACGTCAGCCCCATATACGAAAAGCCCTCTTTATGCATTATACTCACTTAAGAATGGTGTTAGACTATAGTGTAGTTTACCAATTTACCTGCCGTCGTTGAAGCGGTATCAAATGCGACGATCTTCATCACATCTGTGCATAAGATGCTATGTGCCAGATGCTGATATTTATAAATGTCTTGTGCAGTTGTTAGGAAATCTTTTATAGAAGTTGGCTGATACACTATGGGGAATTTAGTTAATCCCATTTGATCCTCAATGGGCAGAATTGGGAATCTTGCAAGAAGGTCAATGGGTATTTGAGGATGGCAAGCAATTGCTACTAGT
>WWET01007400.1:35892-51911 GCA_011038615.1 Limnodynastes dumerilii
TTCAGAAATCCACATATCTACATGTCTGGTTAAACTCTTGAGCACATTGTCTTACTTTATGTCAATGAAAATGATTTTATAATTTTATAACGAATATGCTGAAGGCATCGCTAGAAAAAGAAGCACATGTGTTTCAATTTTTCTCACATGGGAGTGCTACATAGATATCCTGTCAATTGCTACTAAGCTCCAGATGTATGCCAGTTTTACTGCACCTCCTGCTATTTACTTTGGGAAATTGCTCAAGATCCTTCTGTTGTCCTCCAAGATTCTGTGCTGTAAACGGTTCTTCTCCCATTGGTTATATTTAGTTCCTTTTGTCTCCAGGCTTGATCTTAATTGTGTGAATTAAGCAATAATGTAAAATTTTTACTTGATATATTATATGGTGGTAACAAGCAATTTCTCATACTATATTTGACATTGTCCATATCATTTTGGCTGTTGAAACCAAATAGTTGATAATACATGTTTACAATGTAACAAATATGTTCATGTATAATATGTATCTTAATTTAAAGAATATAATGAACATGTATTCAATGTTTTAAATAATTTTTTTTTTCATTGACACTAATAGTGTCACTTGCTATCACACACTCTCAGTACCAAATTGATTCAGTAGTGTACCTATTAACAATAAAAGTTTTCTTCACAGTTTAAAAGAAGAAATTGTGTTTGTCACTAATAGTTGACATCAAAGACTACATCAAATCGTGTTAATCTGATTCTGTATAGTTTACAATAACAACTTAATATTTTCGTCAATGTCCAAAATCTGAATCTTTTTTTTGTCACTGATAGTGTCTCTTGCTATTAAACACTATATTAATCTGTGCCAATTTGATCCAGCATAGTCTACCCATAAAGAAAAAAAAATCTACACATTTTGAAAAGCAGAATTTTTTATGTATCAGTACCAATCTGATTTTGTAAGTGTACAATAACAACAAAATTTTTCCTGCACTGTCAAAAAGCAGAATTGTTCCTTGTCCTCAGGCTTTAAAGACGATAGCAGTGACCCATGAAGTGAGTTCAGATGCTGCCACCATGAGCCATGTCATCTCATAAATTATTCTAATGTACTAATTATGGTCTTCTGTCTGCTGTGATTGCTGACAGGACTCCAGACAATAATTTCCCCTGTTTTGGACTGCTGGCCAATTGATAGTCAGCAGTCCCTGTTTAAGCTCCAGCAATGCTATTTCTTATTGCTGGTTGTAGTTCTAGTCCTTTAGTCTGTGTCCAGCTCCTGCCTTGTGCTCTGCCACTGTGCATTTTTCTGCTCCTTAATCCTTGGCTTGCTCTCAGTATATCTTTGCCTTGTTACCCTGTGTTCTTTCCTGCTTCTTCCTGGCCAGGGGCGTAGCTAAAGGTTCATGGGCCCAGGTGCAAAAGGTCAGCTTGGGCCCCCCCACATAGAGGCTGTTTGAGGTGCACTACCGTAGTGCCAGTGGAGTGTAGCGCACCTCAAAAAACCTGTATGATCAGGTCCACAGAAGATGAGTGACAGGCTGGTGCCCCCAGTATCCCTCATCGTGTGTCCAGTTCCCCCAGTATCCCTCATAATATATCCAGCCCCCCAGCATCCCTCGTCATATGTCCAGTACCCCAGTATCCCTCATCATATATCCAGTTCCCCCATTATCCCTCATCATATGTCCAGTACCCCCAGTATCCCTTATCATAATCCAGTTCCCCCATTATCCCTCATCATATGTCCAGTACCCCAGTATCCCTCATCATATATCCAGTTCCCCCATTATCCCTCATCATATGTCCAGTACCCCAGTATCCCTCATCATATATCCAGTTCCCCCATTATCCCTCATCATATGTCCAGTACCCCAGTATCCCTCATCATATATCCAGTTCCCCCATTATCCCTCATCATATGTCCAGTACCCCAGTATCCCTCATCATATATCCAGTTCCCCCATTATCCCTCATCATATGTCCAGTACCCCAGTATCCCTCATCATATATCCAGTTCCCCCATTATCCCTCATCATATGTCCAGTACCCCAGTATCCCTCATCATATATCCAGTTCCCCCATTATCCCTCATCATATGTCCAGTACCCCAGTATCCCTCATCATATATCCAGTTCCCCCATTATCCCTCATCATATGTCCAGTACCCCAGTATCCCTCATCATATATCCAGTTCCCCCATTATCCCTCATCATATGTCCAGTACCCCAGTATCCCTCATCATATATCCAGTTCCCCCATTATCCCTCATCATATGTCCAGTACCCCAGTATCCCTCATCATATATCCAGTTCCCCCATTATCCCTCATCATATGTCCAGTACCCCAGTATCCCTCATCATATATCCAGTTCCCCCATTATCCCTCATCATATGTCCAGTACCCCAGTATCCCTCATCATATATCCAGTTCCCCCATTATCCCTCATCATATGTCCAGTACCCCAGTATCCCTCATCATATATCCAGTTCCCCCATTATCCCTCATCATATGTCCAGTACCCCAGTATCCCTCATCATATATCCAGTTCCCCCATTATCCCTCATCATATGTCCAGTACCCCAGTATCCCTCATCATATATCCAGTTCCCCCATTATCCCTCATCATATGTCCAGTACCCCAGTATCCCTCATCATATATCCAGTTCCCCCATTATCCCTCATCATATGTCCAGTACCCCAGTATCCCTCATCATATATCCAGTTCCCCCATTATCCCTCATCATATGTCCAGTACCCCAGTATCCCTCATCATATATCCAGTTCCCCCATTATCCCTCATCATATGTCCAGTACCCCAGTATCCCTCATCATATATCCAGTTCCCCCATTATCCCTCATCATATGTCCAGTACCCCAGTATCCCTCATCATATATCCAGTTCCCCCATTATCCCTCATCATATGTCCAGTACCCCAGTATCCCTCATCATATATCCAGTTCCCCCATTATCCCTCATCATATGTCCAGTACCCCAGTATCCCTCATCATATATCCAGTTCCCCCATTATCCCTCATCATATGTCCAGTACCCCAGTATCCCTCATCATATATCCAGTTCCCCCATTATCCCTCATCATATGTCCAGTACCCCAGTATCCCTCATCATATATCCAGTTCCCCCATTATCCCTCATCATATGTCCAGTACCCCAGTATCCCTCATCATATATCCAGTTCCCCCATTATCCCTCATCATATGTCCAGTACCCCAGTATCCCTCATCATATATCCAGTTCCCCCATTATCCCTCATCATATGTCCAGTACCCCAGTATCCCTCATCATATATCCAGTTCCCCCATTATCCCTCATCATATGTCCAGTACCCCAGTATCCCTCATCATATATCCAGTTCCCCCATTATCCCTCATCATATGTCCAGTACCCCAGTATCCCTCATCATATATCCAGTTCCCCCATTATCCCTCATCATATGTCCAGTACCCCAGTATCCCTCATCATATATCCAGTTCCCCCATTATCCCTCATCATATGTCCAGTACCCCAGTATCCCTCATCATATATCCAGTTCCCCCATTATCCCTCATCATATGTCCAGTACCCCAGTATCCCTCATCATATATCCAGTTCCCCCATTATCCCTCATCATATGTCCAGTACCCCAGTATCCCTCATCATATATCCAGTTCCCCCATTATCCCTCATCATATGTCCAGTACCCCAGTATCCCTCATCATATATCCAGTTCCCCCATTATCCCTCATCATATGTCCAGTACCCCAGTATCCCTCATCATATATCCAGTTCCCCCATTATCCCTCATCATATGTCCAGTACCCCAGTATCCCTCATCATATATCCAGTTCCCCCATTATCCCTCATCATATGTCCAGTACCCCAGTATCCCTCATCATATATCCAGTTCCCCCATTATCCCTCATCATATGTCCAGTACCCCAGTATCCCTCATCATATATCCAGTTCCCCCATTATCCCTCATCATATGTCCAGTACCCCAGTATCCCTCATCATATATCCAGTTCCCCCATTATCCCTCATCATATGTCCAGTACCCCAGTATCCCTCATCATATATCCAGTTCCCCCATTATCCCTCATCATATGTCCAGTACCCCAGTATCCCTCATCATATATCCAGTTCCCCCATTATCCCTCATCATATGTCCAGTACCCCAGTATCCCTCATCATATATCCAGTTCCCCCATTATCCCTCATCATATGTCCAGTACCCCAGTATCCCTCATCATATATCCAGTTCCCCCATTATCCCTCATCATATGTCCAGTACCCCAGTATCCCTCATCATATATCCAGTTCCCCCATTATCCCTCATCATATGTCCAGTACCCCAGTATCCCTCATCATATATCCAGTTCCCCCATTATCCCTCATCATATGTCCAGTACCCCAGTATCCCTCATCATATATCCAGTTCCCCCATTATCCCTCATCATATGTCCAGTACCCCAGTATCCCTCATCATATATCCAGTTCCCCCATTATCCCTCATCATATGTCCAGTACCCCAGTATCCCTCATCATATATCCAGTTCCCCCATTATCCCTCATCATATGTCCAGTACCCCAGTATCCCTCATCATATATCCAGTTCCCCCATTATCCCTCATCATATGTCCAGTACCCCAGTATCCCTCATCATATATCCAGTTCCCCCATTATCCCTCATCATATGTAGGTAAATCAGGCTGGGGGGCGTGCTAAGAGGCCATACGCTCCTGTGTGAGCGTATGGCCCCTTCCTTACGCCGGGCGAAGCTAGGGTAGCCCTGGCTGTATCAGTGTAAGTACCACTAGTCTATTACTCAACCTCAAATCCCTTGTCATAGCCTGAGGCCAGGGGATTCCAGGCTGATAATCAATTCTTGTAATATAAAATGCTTCATGTTTTTTTTTCCTCTTTTCTTACATTGATAACAGCTTATACTTCAAATAACTTCTCCAATCCTTTATATTGACCTGAGGCCTGGGATTTCCAGGTTGATAATCAATTCTTATAATAAAACATGTTTTGTTTGTTTTTACTTTTTTTTTTTTTACTTCCTAGTCGAGGTTTGGGATTTCCAGAATTTTTCTAATATTGCATGGTCTGTTTTCTGTTTTACTTTTCTTACATTAATAACAGCTTTTCTATTCTAATCAGCCAAGAGGCTGGAGGACCATGGCAGCACTGACCATCTGAAGGGTTGCTACCCCTCCTCCTAGCTCAGTGTTTCCTAAACTCAGTCCTCTGGGACCTCCAACAGTCTATGTTTTCCATGCCTCCTCACAGAACCATTAGAGATACTGTATAGTAAATGTCACCTATGGTTCTTTTAAAAAGTGTCATTCCGCAATAAATACACCTGTGTAGCAGAAAGACCTGGCAAACATCGTTAGGGGTCCCTGAGGATCAAGTTTAGGAAACAATGCTTTAGCTCTTAGCCAAAAGGGTGGGAAGACAAAGACAAATAGTCAAGCATCATGATGTTGGTTTCTAAAAAGTAGAAAAATTGTGGAATATTGTTTGAAAAACATACATGGAGTGACTGCTTCATGGTCAGTGGTGGTCAATAGATTTTTTGAGCATGGAAAAGAGGAGATTATGTTTGAAGGAAGAAAGAAATATTTTAGAATCATAAAACGATCAATAATTTGTACATGAGTCAACAAGGAGTTTTTCTATTTTCTTCTTTACTGGATTCGCTTTTTTATTTGCTTCCACTAACTGACTTCACTTACTTCCCCTTTTTCTACTAATCTTTTTCTTTCTCAATCAATGAAAATATTCTGTAGGATCTTACAGTTAATAAACTGCCACCCTGACTACCACTGCTGTGCCACTATGTTTCATAGATGTGCTATATTCTTTAGCTATTCTTTTGTGCTTTTCTGCTATGTGTTTGTAATGCTCTGTCTTTTAGTTTAGTTGCTATAGCTTTTATTCAGTACTGGTAAAAGAAATATTGTAAGTTGTGATGTGATGCAGTTTGACTGGAAATAACTGGAAATGACTGTTATTGATGTTAATAATACTGTAGGAGCAAAGGGCCTGATCCAGTCCTATGCCAATGCGTTAGTACGCACAGCGTATCAGCATGCACCCACCCGACACTCCCCCCTGTCCCAGTGTATTTACCCTCGCTTATGCCGGCTGAAGGCTACCCTAACTTCAGCCGGCGTAAGCGAGGGTAAACACGCTGGGACAGGAGCGTAGTTACTAAAACCCCTCCCTACCTCATTACACTACCTCCCCCGGCCTACCTACACTATCCTTTGCGTAGTAACAGTGAGGAATGCCTCCTCAGCCATTACTCAGCTGATACTATGGACGATCCTAGATCGGGCGTTGACGTAGTTGCGCCGGCAAACATCTGGCCGGCGTATGCGCAGAATGGCTTTTCAGCCATTGTTACGCTGCTGACGGCCGTAAATACGGCGGGCAGTGTAGGTCTGGATCAGCTCCAAAAACACATACAAATTTCATGATTTTGTGTTTTTTCTCAATTTATTTATTAAAACCTAAAAACAAACCCAAACACATGAGACACAGCTCTAAATGAAATTCTTAAGACCTGTGACCTTATTAGATGCATTCCAATCCATAATCATAGGTCTGTGGCATCCACACATTCTTGTGAGCCCTAACAATAATTAACAGTTGACATATTCCCTACCTTAAATTTTTCAACTCCTATAGTGTACATTGTAACATTAATCCCTGCCCGCTTGCAAGCTCAACACAACATCTCTGTCAGAAGCTTTTGGACAAGTTATTTATTGGAAATCTGGATAGAGTGGATTGTGCGCTGATCAGGTAGCGTGTATGCGTGCACATGGGCAGATTACAAAACAGACAAAGTACAATCTGGTGTTAGAGAAAAAAGGGTTAAGTCAAATGTCTGGATCTGGTCCAATTATTAAATTTTTGGACTTGTGATATGACGGTTTGTATACACTATTGGGGGTTACAGAATCATCCAAACACACACAGTAGATCATTTTTAATAGTGTAATAACGAAACAATTGTGAACATTTTCTTGTTTCTTTTATATCCCTTTGTACTTTCACTAGTGACTTTCACAATGTTTTAAACGCATTCCTTTAGCTACTATTGCCTTTAGCTACCATTTAGATTTGTTTCGTTGAAATGATTAACATACAGTACAGCCATGTGTGGGCTAGTTTTGTAAGGAAAGACCATTACATTTGGCAAAATAACACATTTCTTCTTAGACCAAACTATGATTTCACAAGTTAACTCTAGATATTGTCAGAACACATGTAGGAATCAGTCCTAGTTACCTCATGCATTAAAGTGCATAGGATGTTTGTGGCACCCATGAGAATTGTGAATACCCCACTTTCATAAAAATTGAAATAAAACCACCATTTTTATTATACCCTTAGCAGTGATAACCAGTCACCACGCTGACAGCCTAGCTATTTTATTTTATTTATGATATTTTCATACATTGGGAACAATGAATATTCACACAAAGCATATATAACAATTTCATATTACATAACAGTGGAATAATGCTTTACTTGTGGTTCAAAAATACTTATGCAATAGTTATGTTTTACTACTTAATACTGTAATCCTTTAATATCCAGGTGAAAGTACAGTAAGCTGAAGTAAAAAGTTTCATCAAAGAAATTTACTGAATGAGGACATGATCTCCTGTTCTGTTTTCTGCCAGTGTTTTTAAAAAGTTTGCATGGCAAGGAAAAATGCTCTTAATTCTCACAAACACGTTGGCCAATTTACATTAGTTTTATAACTTTTCTTTGCCAGTTACAGACTGTATGTTAAATATCCAAACTTTTAGTAAATAATGATAAATACCTGAAGAATAATGTAATGTAAAAATTAAACCATACAGCATATTTTCAAATATTAATAATAAATCATAAAAACAAATCTGTTGTACTGAGGTATGACTTGAAATCTTTCCAATTCAGCACAGTTACATAATCATATGATTTACATAAGATTCCCCAAGAGTTTGCATTACAAAGATCCCAAAATAAATAACATTTTGGTACTGTTTTTTGGAAATAAACGTTTATCACACCAGTGCTGGTTTAGTATTGGATTATGGGCTATATTAACAATTTCTGTTGTTGCAGTATAGTTAAAAGATGCTTTGTCAGATTTACTACCAATTAACTAGAATGAATCTAGCATTTACTTGATCTAAAATGATTGGCTCAGTCAAGCAGTTTTTAGCATTTAAAATGATAACATATGACTTTGTGTCCTATAAGAGTTATTAAGTTCATTCAAAGATCATAGCATCAGGAAGCTCCTAGAATCTGACAGCAGAGAACGTATCTGCTATTATGGTCTGCATGTACTCCAGACCAGGGGTGTTTTAAGAAGTGAAGAGGCCCTTATGCAGAATTTGTACATGGGCCCCCTCCCTACCTGAGACAGGACTGTCCCAATTTGCAGACATCAAAAGGTGCGGAGCCTAATGGCGCTGTAAGCCGGGCCCTTTTCCGGCCCGCAAATAGGGACAGTCCTACCTCAGGGGAAGGGGGGGGGGGGGGTTATTTGGCATCTATTTCTTCCCTCCGAAAGATCTTAGAGGGAAGAAATAGATGCCGAATGACCCCCCTTCCCCAACCCTTTATAGATATGCCTATGTTCCAGACCAACAGTAGTTGCAACTAAAATGACAAAGCAATCTTTTTTACAACCAAATTCTTGTGCACACAGTGCTGATCGGTACTTCATGCTGTTTTGTATTTATTGAGGTCTTTGGTCAGAGGACCTAACCGATTTCGCTCTTTTTCTCACTTTTTATTTAATTTATTTAATTTGGAGATAGAGCTCTGTGTTGTTAATGGTCCCTTTCTGCTGTTTATTTGAAACAAACATGTACAATATTTTTATTATGGGCAAATGTATGCAATAGAGAATGTAGAGTTCCAAGCACAAATTGGTCATAAAATGTTAATACGTAAGCAATATATACTAATATATATAAGAAATAAGTTAAAATTAAGAAGCAGGAATAGTCTGTGTTAATAGTTTAATTATACAAAATATTTATGAACAAATTTAAATGTAATATCTAAACATAAAAAGTATTTTGTTAATCAGTAACACTGAAATATCTTTCAAACAATTATTCAGATTTTTTCATATGAGCAGTAATATTTTATTTAAGTCCTGCACAACAAAAACTAATCAGATTGTGCACTTAATAAAAGCTCACCCGTGATTCTATGCGATTGGTCTAAACAAAATGTTCTTCTTTGGTGTCCTGGGATTTCTTTGTTTTAGCAGTGGCGTGACTAGGGTCAAAGGGCCTGATCCAGAACAACGCACGCTTGCAAGCTAACGCTGATCGTAAGCGTAAAATCGGCAGAAAAAACACACCGCACGTGCTCCTAGTGACAACTTCCGGTAGTAAAACACTGATTTTCGTAGTGGCGATTCGGGCATCCGTATACTTTGCGTTTTTACGGACGGCCGCGAGAACTAAAACAAAAGTCAGGGTAGGGTTTGTCGAGCGTATGGAAGCTAAACTAGGTACGAGCAAGGGGAGTGCCTATTACCATGCATCGGTGGTACGTTCTGTGATAATACGCTACGCACACCAGCGTAGGTCTGGATCAGGCCCAAAGTCCTTAATGTTAAATAATGAAGATTATAATATTCTTGGGAATGACAACTCAATCACCAACCTGACCCTTATGTTGTACGAGAAAATCAAATGCACATAGTATAACAAAGAAAGAAAAAATATAGGTTTTTTAGCTGTGACACACAAACAGATAGTGCTATTAAAGCTGGCACTTTGGAACATTGGCCACAACTAAATTAAACTATTCAATATAATAAAAAATATTTTTTTTAAATGATATACACAGGGCTGCAGCCAGGAAGGATGCTGTGCAACACTCCCTAAACAAAGCCAATAAGTGCAAAAACCAGAAAAGCGTTAGGCTTCTGATTGCAATTTCATTCCTCACAAATATTAGGTCATTTAAAATACTATTTTATTTTATTTTTAGCAGCCTCCAATGATGATCCCTAGCAATGTTCTAATGAAGATGATTAACTGTTTGTCCAAACAAAAGGTTTAAGAGTAAAAATATTTAGTAAAAAAATAAAACAAACAAATAAAGCAGCCCTACATTGCATCAATCCTGATCGCTCTTTGGCTCCAACCCCAAAGTGCAATATTATATTATTTTTAACATAGTGAGAGGTGTGAACATAAGAACACTAGGGGCTATATTTACTAAACTGTGGGAAAGGAAAAGTGGGTATGTTGCCCATAGCAACCAATCAGATTCTCTCCGATTTTCTATTATTAATGGCAAAGTGAGAACTATAATCTGATTGCTATTGGCAACATCTCTAATTTTCCTTTTTTGCAGTTTAGTAAATTTGACACTAGGGACCGGATTCACAATTAAGAGTGTTTTCCGTGCGTTCGTAATAGATCCGTACGTTCATACAAAATAAGTACGTTTTGCAAAATGAATAAATTTCGGAACACTTCCGTGTTGTGAAAGCAACCTTATCATTAGCGTGCGTATATGTGACGGAAGTTAAACGTTCGCATATATAACCGCACGTTTTCTGCATTACCACGCCTATCTTTTGCTATTTGCATTCCGATTGACGCCTACTAATTAATAATCCTTCCGATCTTTTATGTTCGTACGGATTTTTTTGCGTGCGGAAATTACTTACGCATCTTTCCAATTGCGCTTCGTATCTCCATGGTCTGCGCATGCGCTCTGAATAGAAATCACTCCACTTACGCATTTTGCGTGCGTAAGTTACCAGACGTTCTTAATTCTGAATCTGGTCCCAGATCTCTAAATACATTGGTTCATTAAATAGTTGAATAAACATGATTAATCTTTTCAAACAAGATCTAAGTTCTCTACAGCCTATAAAGTGCGATGATTTCACCACACAGGAATCTTCATATATCTTTAATATCTTCAGAAAGCTGAATGGTAATGACCATATGTGGTAAAAGAATAATAGCCCAGATCCAGAACAACGCTTCTGTGCGAATTTACGCCTAGCGGACACGTAAAATCGCGATTGTATGTACTGCGCATGCGCAGGCCAGATGAGATACTATGTAACGTAACTCTGAGCATATGGGTCATTCACGTATTTGCTGCGTAAATTTGTCTGTGTGGGCATGCCATTTTTACGTGAGCCAAAAGTACGCCTAAATTACTCAATGTAGGCGGGGGTTTTCATTTAAAGTGTACAGTATGGGCGTGCTTAATTGCGTAAGTCCGCTTTGCCTATCCCTACGTGTGCGGACGATAGCGGTTACGTGGCCAAAAGTTAAGGTAGGGTTGGAAAGCAGATCTCGGACAAAATATGTACATTCAAGGGGTGTGCCTAGGGGGATGCTTAGAAGTTACGCACACGAAAATACGCTACACTAGTAAACGGATTGCAAGTGGAGTTCTGGATCTACCCCAATGTCCTTATTGGTATGTCCTCAACGGTATTATCCAATATCTGACTATTTAATTCTTCAAAAATTTTGTCCAAAACTGTAGAAAGACTAGGATTTATATTTATATATCAATAAACTGTATACCAATAATTAGTATAAAGTGAAAACCCAAACAAAACGTGTGTTAATTTTAACACTAGTTAAATTTTTATTAGATAATCCATAATAAATAGTTTCTTAAAATAATAGTGTGTGCAAAAATATTATATCTTACTAACTGCTATAGATTAATATTATTATAATAAAATAATTCAACTGTGTATGATTATTGTACATTATTGTACATTTATTATAATTAATGGCACCAACCTCTTCCTGGCAGTCAACATTTATAAAAATATTTATTAGAAATACCAATTTTTACTAGGAACACCTGTGTGGCTCAAGGGACGACCAAATGATAAGACTAATGGTTTAATTGGTATTGTAGTATTTGAGAAGATCCTTTCTGTCATTACCTCACAGGCTAACATAAAACAAGTAAACATCCAATTGTTTATTCTTTGATTATCTTTTTGACTGTACCTCCATATCCTGCATATAGATGGAATGTTGTTCAATTAATATCACACCAATTAATTTAACTGAGAAAATGCCATCAGAATTGAATCAGTAGAATATTGAAATCATTCAGTTATAATATTTGGGGGTCTATTTACAAAGATCATTTTAGTGCGATAGGGCCAGTTTTCACTTCAAAACTGGCCCCATCGCATTAAAATGAAGTGGACCATATTTACAAAACGTCGGAGCGGAGTTTTACACTCCGCTCCCGGCGTCAGACTAACACCAGCTCAGGCTGGCTTTAGAGACAATTATTCTGGCGATGTCCCCATATACCCCTCTTTTCCTCCCCCTAATAGCTGTTATTAGGGGGAGGAAAAGGAGGGCATGTATGGGGAGACCGTTGGAATACATCACAATCATGCCCCAGTTAAAAAAAAAAAAATATATAAAAAAGAAAAAAAAATGTATAAGTTAAAAAATAAATTAAAAAAAACACATAGAAAATAGAAATAAAGATTACTCACCTGTCCGGGCGTCCCGTCGGGCTGAAGCTGTTCGGTCTCGGCATGAATACACTGCACATGCGCAGTGTTTCTCATGTCAGGACTTGGAAAAATGTCAAAGTGCCTAAAGAGAAGCACTGCGCATGTGCAAGTGTTTCTCATGACGGGACTGAAATTTTTCTAAGTCCTGATTGAGAGATACTGCGCATGTGCAGTACTTCATTCATCGCACGGAGGAGAAGCACAGCACTCACCCGCGGCTCATCGCGGGTTCTCGGAGGAGGGGTGAGTATTAGTAAATCATGTGAAGGAAGGTGCCAGGCTCGCTGCGATGATAAGCGAGCCTGATGCAGCTTCCTTCCCAAGGAAAGAGGAAGGTAAGTAAATAGAGCCCTTAGTTTAAACAATATCAATTATGACTTTTAAACACATTTGACAAAAAGACCACATGTAACGAAACGCTACGTAGATAGCGTAAAATAGTTACTATGCATGCGTAGTAGCTAGATTCGGAAAATTAGGGACGTGTGTTAAAAAATACGGGGTTGTGAATCCTGCCCCAATCTTTTTGACAAGCTTCAGCACAGCTAAATTGAAAAAGAGCTTTCAAACTGCTTTTCTTTCAAACATTCAAAGTGACAATCTTGGTATTACTTTGAATTCCAAAACAAGTACCTTAACAAATTAACATTAGCAAAACACTTGTATGTCAGACTTAGTTTGGGTTAATTTTAGATGAACATCAGGCTCAATATTTCATTTTGTTAAATGTCTCTTCCTATATAACATATTATACCTCCTACCTTCAGATATATCCTTCTCCCCTCATTACACTTTTTCTTGCATGAAAATATTATACCTTTCCCCAGATGATGTATTACATCTACCCCCCTCCCCTTCTGTTATATCCCTCTCCACACATCACACCATTTTGTTCTTGGTATGATTGGTATGACAACAGAACACAGTAGCTCTGGGGAGGTTTATTGCAGGATGTCACAGATAGAACAAAAATGCAACACAGGAATATGTAGATAACGTAGAAATAAGCACAAATAGCAGGTAGAAAACATAAGGATATCAGGAATGCAGCGAGTCCAAATTAGTCCACATGAGTAATATGCAGGTGTAGTTAATCCACAGGGAGTATGCAAAAAAACTCCAAATAAAGTCCACAGTGTGAGCAGCATGGCTGATATAAAGCAGAGATCCAAGATAACGAAGACAGGGAGAATTAACAGGACCACAGATGAGAGGAGCAAACAAACATGCAGCACTGGAAGTAAATCACAGGAAGCAATGACGCACACTTTGCTCTGTAATGATGAGATATTTATAGCCAGAGCACATGTGCAGGATAATAGGCACACAATTACAAGGATTAGTCCCAGAGAGCGTGTTCAATAGCAGTCTCTAGGGGCAGCAGCTAGTAGAAATGTCCACAACATGAATCATCCAGAACTGCTCCTAGAGGCAAAACCAGATATAGCAGTCCAGGATGTAACAGTTACATACCTCTGGACACATTACACACATATTACATTACACATTCTGTTATCTCCCTCTCCACACAATACACCATCCCCCCTCTGTTATATCTCTCTGCACATATTACACCCTCCTTCTCTTATATCCATCTCCGCACATTACACCCAATCTGTTATATTCCTCTGCAGATATTACACATTCCCACCTCTGTTATGTCCCTCTCCACACATTACACCATCCCCCTCTGTTATATCCTTCTGCACATATTACACCATTCCCCCTCTGATATATCCCTCTGCACACATTACATCATCCCTCCTCTGTTATATCCCTCTACACAAATTACACAAACCTTCTCTTATATCCATCTCTGCACATTATACCCCCATCTGTTATATCCCCCTGCACACATTACATCACGCGCCTCTGGTATATCCCTCTGCACACATTACATCACGCCCCTCTGGTATATCCCTTTGCATACATTACACCATTCCCCCTCTGTTATATCCCTCGACACACATTACATCATTGCCCCCCAGTTATATACCTCTACATACATTACACCATTCCCCATCTGTTATATCCCTCTACACACATTATACCATTCCCCCTCTGTTATATACCTCTACACACATTACACCATCCCCCTCTGTTATATCCATCTGCACTCATTACCCCCTTTCTTGCATCTCCCTCTCCACATATTACATACTCTAGTCACACCTATTTCTTAACTTACCTGATCCAGCAGCTGCAGAATAATTCAGCCTCCTCCACTTCCTTCAGCTCTGTGGCTTGTCTTCCTAATGTACAAGTAAGAAGCTCTGCCCCCTCTACTTGTGTATGCAGAGGACAGCACTGCTGTGCCGATCCTGCCTGTGTGGAGTATAGGAGCTGGCAGAAGCACGATACACACTTCTGCAAGGATCTGCACAGCCTAGTTAATGGGTGTGCGGACCACCTAGCAAAGGTATGAGTGCCATCAGTGGTATGCGTACTATGGGTTGAGAATCCCTGGTTTAGAGAATTTCCCTGAAATTATATTAATCCAAAGTATATTATATGAAAATGCTGTACAGTTCTCAATATCTTTGTGAGAAGATTCTTATAAGCCTGATTAAATGTCATAATAATCATCTTGATTATTCACTATAGTGCTGCTATGGTGATCATTCATGTAACTCACTTGAAACTTATGGGACCTAATTTTGATCTCTGTCGATCACCTGATTTCCGCATACTGGGTGATTTTTGGGTGAGTTCCGTTTGTTAGGAGATCCGTACGGGGAAAGGGGGGTGATCCAAGATGTCTGGAACAGATATGAAATATCTGAAGTGTGTAATATTTCTCATGTTATAGCTACACATTTATAAATTATTGCTGGGAATCTTTGGAATGAACCTATGGAAACTTCTAATTTCTCAAGGGCATAAAGCACACACACATGTACAATACTTGCAATTTGGAAGATCATGTTACTCTGGGAAATGTCATTATGAAGGAATAGGCTATACAGACGTGCCAGTGATATCCTGTTTAATGGCCAGCTGCAGCTAATAATACCAGGAGTATGAATATTGGGTTACCATAATGGACACAACTAGTCAGGGGGAGAAATGTGTATTCATAAATGTAAACTACCAGGTTCGGATGGGCAGTCCTCTGTGTCTGAACCTTGCACCATTCAAACACATAGGGCCCGATTCAATTAGCTAAAAATCGTTCGCCGGTGTATTTTTAACGTAATTTTTTTTTAAATTAGGTGCGATTTTTTTTTTACCTATTCAATTATTTTTTTGCATTAAAAATACGCTGGTTTTTTAACGATATCGTTAATTAAAAATCCGACCCCATGAGGTGCGGATAGGGCATGCTGATAGAACTACAAGCATCAGCATGCCCATGGATGCCAGGACATGCGGTAGCATTCCCTGCCAGCCAGGGGCCATTGCGCAGGTGCCTAGGTAAAAAAAAAACCTTCTCTGAACGTCGCAAATTTCCTCCTGCTAGCAGGAAGTACCCAGCGCTAA
>WWET01007401.1:0-11483 GCA_011038615.1 Limnodynastes dumerilii
TAAATAATCTTTATTTCATTCATTTTTGTAATTATTTTTTTTTGCTTTAAATCAATACTCAGTCTGCCAAAAAGAAACCGCTGCCCCAGCAAGAAGCGGGGAGGCCTGTGTTTTTGGTTCGGGGCCCCTGTGGGAGCAGGTAGGGTCGGCATGGTCTTGTGTTTTTGTTACGGGGCCCCTGTGGGGGCAGGTAGGGCCAGCATGGTCTTGTGTTATCGTTTCGGGGCCCCTGTGGGGGCAGGTAGGGTCGACATGGTCTCTTGTTATTGTTACGGGGCCCCTGTGGGGGCAGGTAGGGCCGGCATGGTCTTGTGTTATTGTTACGGGGCCCCTGTGGGGGCAGGTAGGGTCGGCATGGTCTTGTGTTATTGTTATGGGGCCCCTGTGGGGGCAGGTAGGGTCGGCATGGTCTCTTGTTATTGTTACGGGCCCCTGTGGGGGCAGGTAGGGCCGGCATGGTCTTGTGTTACTGTTACGGGGCCCCTGTGGGGGCAGGTAGGGCCGGCATGGTCTTGTGTTATTATTACGGGGCCCCTGTGGGGGCAGGTAGGGCCGGCATGGTCTTGTGTTATTGTTACGGGGCCCTCGGGGGGGCAAATAGGGTTGGCATGGTCTTGTGTTATTGTTACGGGGCCCTCCTGGGGGCAAATAGTTTTGGCATGGTCTTGTGTTATTGTTACGGGGCCCTCGGGGGGGCAAATAATGTTGGCATGGTTTTGTGTTTGCGTTATGTGAAGTCACAAGGTGTTTCTTTGTATTCAATGCAAAAGGGGAAATAAAGTGACAATAGCTCCATGGGAATGTGCTGACATTTGTGATCCAGTGTTACTGGAGTTACTTTCTGCAGCTCGATGACTGTGAAACATTGTGCAAGGAATTTGCAGAGAGGAAACAGATAAACAACTCTGGAGGACGGGGAGCTGTGATTGCACCTTTGCAGACAGCACCGGACTGAGGTCACCTGACTCTAGACTGCATTTATCCTCCTTACTATGTAGCGTTACACAAACCTGCTCACAGTACAGATAATGGTTCTCTCTCTCTTTTTTCCCGTGTACAATGTGCACTGTTATAACAGCCGGCAGAGGTGTAATAATGTAGGTTCAAGGGGGCTCCGTCAGGCAGAGTATCCCAAAAATCTTTGCTATGGTGCCCAGCGATGCAAAAGCAATTAAGGGTGTTCAGGAACTCTACTAGAGCCATTTCCTGATAAATGATGATAATTATAACACCACGATATGTGTATAAACTGGAGAGTGGAGGAAATGTGCAGGAAAATTGACTTCACCAAAAGGGTGATAGATAAGTGGAATAGCCTCCCTGATGGGTAGACGGTAACCAGGGGTGGATTGGGAAGTTAAAGTGACCCTGGTAAAATAAAAATCTGAAAGAGGCCACGTGTGGGGGGGATCAGCTATTAGTGTGGGTCAAAAATGTGTAAACTGGATTAGTACAGAATAAAGAACCTACTGACAAGTGTTTCACATTCCAGTAAAGAGATTTATAGTAACCTGTATGCAATGCAGGTAGTCACTGCCATTGACCACCACCCGAAACATACAGCATCCTAGTGACTACCTCCCAATTCATACAACATCCTAGTGACCACCACTCAATACATACATCATCCTAGTGACCACCACTCAATACATACAGCATCCTAGTGACCACCACCCAATACATACATCATCCTAGTGACCACCACTCAATACATACAGCATCCTAGTGACCACCACACAATACATACATCATCCTAGTGCCAACCACCCAATACATACATCATCCTAGTGACCACCACTCAATACATACATCATCCTAATGACTACCTCCCAATTCATACAGCATCCTAGTGACCACCACCCAATACATACAGCATCCTAGAAACCACCACCCAATACATACAGCATCCTAGTGACAACCTCCCATTTTCATACAGAATCCTAGTGACCACCACCCAATACATATATCATCTTAGTGACCACCACCCAATACATACATCATCCTAGTGACCACCACTCAATGCATACATCATCCTAGTGACCACCACCCAATACATACATCATCCTAGTGACCACCACTCAATACATACAGCATCCTAGTGACCACCACCCAATACATACAGCATCCTAGTGACCACCACTCAATACATACAGCATCCTAGTTTCCACCACTCAATTCATGCAGCATCCTAGTGCTGTACACTGTGTGTACTTGTGTCTGCGTTCTGGGTCTTGGTTGTGATCAGGTGTGTGAACACGCACTTACTATACACCGGCTACTGCTGCCCTCCCACCAAACACCCCCTCCGAATACAGCAGTGAGTGACCAATGCTGCGTTCCAATGGGGAGTCAGTCTCCGACAGTGGGACAGGACCACTCACCGTGTCTACTTGATTCGCATGGTGCTTGGCGATAAGACGGCAAATCGTTCAGTAATGGATTTCCGGAGCTCTACACACGATCCGGCATTCCATACGTGGATTTTCTGCATACAGACGCTTACACCTCTTACACATACACAATATAGGAACCCAGATTCCGCACGTTATTCACCATTGCAGAGCCTGACGTAGGGAATCTCTGCTTATTCTTACATCCGGCCCAATGTGTCTGTGCTCTTTATGGAATTTGCGCAGGATTTCCTTAATGCTAAGCAAAAATACAGACAGCTCGGTACAAATACAGACAGCTCAGAGTGAGACATCATGGCCATAAGAAGAGGCAGAGAGATCAAAAATAAATGTACTGTAAATGTATATGTATAATAAATGTAAATTCAGGGGATATATATTATGTAAAGGAGTCACATTAGTCACAGGTTCATCCACACATTCTCATTATCACAGGTAACAATGTAACATAAATGCTGGGTTTGTGACCTTGTTATTCTGCATTCCTGAGTCTTACCATTGTATTGCTATGAATATGTGTATTATGTGTATTATGTGTATTATGTGTATTATGTGTATTATGTGTATTGCTATGAATATGTGTATTATGTGTATTATGTGTATTTGTATTTTCATCACATAGAACAGCAGAAAAATCAGACAATTGTAGAAAGCCGCGGAGGAAGCGTCATGACTCCGGGAACAGGCTTCTACTCCAACAGCTTCTCGCCCCTCCCCCCCTGCATGGCCGCTGACTGGATCCAGAAAGAGCTTCCATGGTGCACCAGGGTGAGGACCATTGTTTCACGGTGTAGGTATAACGGGTGCGGTTCACCGGTTCCAATGATCTATCTTTTGATAGAACACTTTGTGGTGATGAGGGGTCAATGGTCGTCAGTTAGGGAAGTCTGCCCTTAGAAAACATGGCTCTGATTTTCTTATCCCAACTATCCCCTTCCCATACTCTAATCCTAACCCTCCCCTAACCTTAACCATCCTGGTTTACAGCCTTACCTTAACCCCTATTCTAACCCTAAACATCCTGGTTTGCAGCCTAACCTTAACCCTACTCTAACCCAAAGCCAAACCATTGCAGTAGACAATGGTACAGCCAAAATGAAGCTTTCAGCTGTATTTGTGTCTACAATGGGCGTTGTTACCGGCAACTGCATCCCAAGCAGACCCCTGTGTGGAGCATCCCGACACCAGGTTCAAGGTTTACCTACTCCTAGGCAGTGAGCTTGCTCCAGAAGTGAGCCAGTGATGAGGCATATTGCTGCATGATTTTTGAGCGCATACGTAGAACAGAGGGTCGCGCCATCACGGCCCATGCGCAACTCCAGCCGCAGTGGCTTGCGTTTCCTAAGGGTGTGTGATGGGAGGGAGGGGAGGAGGTACATCGTCAGTGGGTGTGTCGTGGGAAGGAAGGGTGTCCCAAGGTAATTACAACCCGATCCACAACTGAACTTTCCATAGCACCAAACATTTAGAATCCTAAAAGCAGGACAATATAAGCCCAATATAAACTCCACCCAGTTCCGCCCCCTCACCACTCACAAATGGGCATATTTGTACAAAACTCCGCCCACTTTCTCTTAAGCCACACCCCTTTGTAGGCCAGAATACGGGAAAGTCCAATCAAAATAGGGACAGTTGGGGTTTCCTGGTTATCCTTTGTCCCTGGACTGTATTCTCGCTTAAGAGTGACCGCACCTAACTCACCCATACAGTCCCTAACCCGTCCCCGTTTTTCGGTTCCTTATTGCACTTATGAGTACCATAGCGCTACCTTCTCTTACCGTGCGTAGTTTCCTTCTTAAGAACATTGGGCCAAATCCTGAGCTACACTAGCGTTTTTCCGCTAGCCACTGACATAAAGTCGTCGGTTTGTATGCACCGCGCATGCGCTCGGAAGATGTTACGCAACGTAACTTCAGCGTAGGTCATTTCGGAAATCTACGCTCCTAGGTGTGAATACAGTCCCCTGTTTCTAGCGTCCCTAATTTCAATAAAATATTACTATTATTTATCATTTTTTTTCTACAAAGGTGGAGTTTTTGTTATAATTTATATAAAGATTTAGAAGCGACGATGGGCCTCCCGCTCCATGGAAATCGCCCCCCCCAGCTTTCCTGATTATTACACCTCATTATACTGTGCAGTGATAACGTGACGATGATTTAAGTGCACAATATCACGGCCCTGCAGATGTTTTTGGCCGACACAACGTGTTGACGGATTGATGGTTCCCTGCGGCGAGTGTAGAAGCATCAGTTGTTATGGGATATTTTTCTTGGCGCGGACTCTCCGGCGAGTATAAGAATGACTTGGCAAGACGGAGCATTATTTCTGCCGATTGGGAGGCGATCGCTGGTTATATTAAGTAACAAGTCATTGGCCACCAGGATGTGTTTTTAGTCTTTTTGCATCCTATTCCGTGGCTTTTCCGTGGGCGCAGTCACAGTTAATCGATCCACTATTCTTCCCAAACTGTTGTTGTTGGCTTCAGGGTGAATTGGACAAAGCAACATTTCAAATTGTGCTCGACACAAGTGTAACGTTACCCTGTGATGGATCACTCAGGATAGAACTCAATTCACTTCCCAGCTACGAGTTCCTCTGTAAGCTCCGGATTGATGGGGTTATTGTGGAATCTCACTTGTAGTAACTGGAAAAATAAAAGTCACAGAAACAGATATTTGCCTGCAAGACTGGACGACGGCACAAGTCATTCTTATTTTTATTATTATTATTATTATTATTATTATTGTTGTTTATAAGGTTCCACAAAGAGTCTGCATTCTATAGCAATCGATCCCCGGAACGCCAAACACGATTACTCCAAAAGGTGAATTCCCCAACCCGTTTTCTAACCCAAACCCTAAGTCTCCCCCCCCTCACAGCCTAACCCTAATTCTCTTCGTTACCCCTCCCCCCACAGCCTAACCCTAAGTCCCTGGAGAGGGTTACTCACCTCTCCGGTGTTCTGGCGGCGCCACTTGCGTGGGACAAAAGAAGGGTTATTCCCGGGTCCGACCCAGGCAGGGGTACAGTGTGAGAGTGTGGGTTCTTGTAGCGAACGGCCATATATCGAAAGGGCCATTCGCTCCCAGCCAGTTCCGAACAGGCCGTAATATCGATTTCTTATGCCTCGATGAGCAATCAATCCCCAGAGCACCGAACACTGTGTTCCAAAAGATGGGTTTCCCCCAACCCACTCTCTAACCCAAACTTTAAGTGTGCCCCCCCCCCAACCCTATGTCCCTCCTGCAGCCTAACACTGTCTCTCCCCACGCAGCCTAACCCTAAGCCCCCCACCCCCACAGCCTAACCTTAAGTCCCTCCCGCAGCCTACCCCTAAGCCCCCCCACAGCCTAACCCTACAGTTGGGATGGGCTTAAGGGTTTACGCACAGATCAGCGGTTGGACGGAGGCTGATCTGCACATGTGACTTAATGCGCCTTATGGCAGCACATGTCACTTAATCTCCGCACAAGAGAGGGGCGTGACGAGGGAGTTCCCTCCCCTCATCCGTGCGCGCTGCCTGATCTCCGTGCATGCAGTAAACGCACGAAGGTTAGGTTCCAGTCCATCGTGGCTTAATTCCCTTTTAATTAAATGTATTCATTTTCTCAAGAATTAGAGCCAATTCAAAATAAACTTCAATTATTTAAATCTGGAACCACAAAATTCCGAAACGCGTTGAACGAGCATGTGCAAAACTCTAAAGAGCCGGTGTTTTCTGGTCCTAGTGATAGGTAGATTCCCCGGGTCGTGCCCAATGTTATTATCTATTTTGTTTGAATTCTTGTTATAAATGAAAGATTGCAGTAATAAAATCCATCGCTTGTCGGTAAAACGTTTAGTCATGTGATCTCAAAAGACAGAATGAAGGAAGTTTCATACAAGTGTCCCTTGTGTTCAAACACAAATGTCTTTAGAGTTCATTGAAAGCGAAAGAATATTGAGAACTAAGTTACTGCAACTCTGCTGATGTGGTCACTCCGGTCACAGGGTCTGTTCCTAAAAGATCTGGAGCTGACTCAGCAATAGAATGTTCAGTATCTATAACCTCAGCTTCACAACAAACAATTACAATATATACTGAGATAGATAGATAGATAGATAGATAGATAGATAGATAGATAGATAGATAATTAGATAGATAGATAGATGACTTTACTAAAGACTCCGACAGGACCACCCGTAACCATGGAAACAATCAATGAGCCCATGTGTGTAGCGTCCAACCGCTGGGCCCGATGGCAGCACTGGGCTGGTGGCCGAAAAACTGTTCCATTTGCTTTATAAGATCCCACTGGGCTCAATGAGAGACCTGTCTGCAGCTCAGGTGGACACACAGGTGGACATCTCAGGTCTGGAAATGTCCATCCCGGAGAATAAGGAGAACGAGGAGTTACAATAAGAACATCACTAGTTTTTACACATTTCTGCAAATATTGCCCAAAGAAGCGTTTTTCTGTTACATCAACATAATTTATATTTAATAGTCATTTATCATACTGTGCAGCCGCCAGGCAGAGAGTGCTGGAATAACACATTTGTTTTACCTAGTTAGAAAAAGCAACGAAATGCTAAATAAAAAGTAATTATCTAGTAGCTATGTGCAGATAAGACCTAATCCCGATCAGACGCTAACGACCTGTTCCCATGGCAACAGTCAACATGAAACAACTTTTCCCTATACTTTTCTTCCTAACATTCTCTACATTCTGCAGCTCATTAATCCACGATTAGCAAATATCCCGGACTCAGAGAGAGATTTTCTATCCTTCTACCAGGAAAACGCTTCTCTGCAGCTCATGCGGTTATTTTACCTTAAATGGACACACAAGAAACGAGCTTTGCTCCAGAAACGGTTCCCAGGATTCTGCTCAGAGACATAAAGAAGATTTATGAAATAACGTTCTGATTGCAGCCCTAGAGACGATAGGTGCAGGTTATACCGGTAGGATTAAAGGTGTCACCACTGAGTGACGAAATAAAATAAACATTAACTATAATTTAACTTTCAGTAAAACAAAGAAAAAGTTAGCATTTTTCCACGGGCCTCCTCCGCCGTTACCTGTCCCCCGTATACCTTCCGAAGGCTCTAGTAACGAGCCCAAGCCGGTGATACAGCTATTACAGGCTGTGGACTCCATTAAAAGGATTTTCCTAACCTCTTCCCAGGAATGCACTGTGCGACGTCATGATATCATGGCGTCATGATGTGCCCCGCCCCGGCCCCTGGCTTCCGGGCGTCTGGGAAGAACTTACGCCACTGGATTGTACTTGGCATACCTTAACCCTTGCTACCCCTGCTATCGAGGGGCTCATTCCAGTCCCTTAACCTCAATCCAGGAGACTCACTGATTTTGGGTAATCCCACCCAAACTCTACCCATTGGGTCAAACTCCGCCCTAAAACCCTTATTGGGACAAACTAAAAAGTGATCGGGACAGGATCCTGAAATCGGGACTCTCCAGCTGGATTTGGGACAGATGGAAGGTATGTATTGAACGCATTTAAATCATGCAAACATGGCAACCATCAGTGACCAGATCGTACTGACAGAGGAGGTGACAGAGGTTACTCCAGGGGCGTTTTAAGAAGTGAGGAGGCCCTTGTGCAGGATTTATACATGGGTTCCCCATCCCCTAAGGTAAGGGTGTGTACCGAATGACTGATCCGCAGTGTGTACCGAATGACTGACCCGCAGTGTGTACTGAATGACTGATCCGCAGTGTGTACCGAATGACTGATCCGCAGTGTGTACCGAATGACTGACCCGCAGTGTGTACTGAATGACTGATCCGCAGTGTGTACCGAATGACTGATCCGCAGTGTGTACCGAATGACTGACCCGCAGTGTGTACTGAATGACTGATCCGCAGTGTGTACCGAATGACTGATCCGCAGTGTGTACCGAATGACTGACCCGCAGTGTGTACTGAATGACTGATCCGCAGTGTGTACCGAATGACTGATCCGCAGTGTGTACCGAATGACTGACCCGCAGTGTGTACTGAATGACTGATCCGCAGTGTGTACCGAATGACTGATCCGCAGTGTGTACCGAATGACTGACCCGCAGTGTGTACTGAATGACTGATCCGCAGTGTGTACCGAATGACTGATCCGCAGTGTGTACCGAATGACTGACCCGCAGTGTGTACTGAATGACTGATCCGCAGTGTGTACCGAATGACTGATCCGCAGTGTGTACCGAATGACTGATCCGCAGTGTGTACCGAATGACTGATCCGCAGTGTGTACCGAATGACTGATCCGCAGTGTGTACCGAATGACTGATCCGCAGTGTGTACCGAATGACTGATCCGCAGTGTGTACCGAATGACTGATCCGCAGTGTGTACCGAATGACTGATCCGTAGCGTGTACTGAATGACTGATCCACAGTGTGTACCGAATGACTGATCCGCAGTGTGCACCGAATGACTGATCCGCAGTGTGTACCGAATGACTGATCCGCAGTGTGCACCGAATGACTGATCCGCAGGGTGTACCGAATGACTGATCCGCAGGGTGTACTGAATGACTGATCCGCAGCGTGTACTGAATGACTGATCCGGACGCGTGCACTGAATGACTGATCCGGCCGCGTGCACTGAATGACTGATCCGGACGCGTGTACAGAGACATAGGAAATTCAAACAAATGAATCCAGAGAACAGGAAAACTCTCCCAGTGCTTTACACTCCGCTGCGTCCTAAAGAGCCTGCAATGAGAGAGCATCCCAGGGGTTCACCAGCCGCAACATTACAAGACAAATGTTCAGGACACGTCGTGCGATGATCAATGGCTTTGGCTCAGTCTCATTAATGAACCGCGAGCAGAAGGAACGGTTCCAATTCTCTGCCAGAGCCTCGTCCTTTCTATCTGCCCGTCCACACACAAAGATTATGCTGCAGTCTCTAACGCATCGGACTCCTCCAGCGAGGGGATCGTGTACGGAGGGAGTCACATGAATGACGCTCTGCGTGACCTGAACTTACGCCGCTTAATAAGGGAGAGAAAGATCAGGGGGCACCGATGCAGTAATGTAAAGGCGTATTTATGAAGCTGGAAATAGCTCAGATCTTAAAACAAGAGAGGTAAGAGCAAGATTTATTGACATGGGGTGTAATTAAAACAGGGCTCTCTGCTGATAGGCTAGAAAGTCTAGAAAGGATTTAGTAAAAGTTTATTTCGGGACAGGTGCACAGCCCAAAGATCGAATTTCAACAACCCGACATTTACAGTACCCGGCGTACCTGCTGCTATATTCACTATTCCCAGAACTCACGCTTGTTTCTAGTACCTGTGCGCTGTTTCGATATTCACTATTCCCAGTATCGGTGCACTGCTGCGATGTGCACTATTCCCGGTACTCCTGTCGGTTTCCAGTATCGGTGCGCTGCTGCGATGTGCACTATTCCCGGTATTCCTGTCGGTTTCCAGTATCGGTGCGCTGCTGCGATGTGCACTATTCCCGGTACTCCTGCTTGTTTCCAGTACCTGTGCACTGCTGCGATGTGCACTATTCCCGGTACTCCTGCTTATTTCCACTACCTGTGCACTGCTGCGACGTGCACTATTCCCGGTACTCCTGTCGGTTTCCAGTATTGGTGCGCTGCTGCGATGTGCACTATTCCCGGTACTCCTGCCGGTTTCCAGTACCGGTGTGCTTCTGGTTGTTCACTATTCCCAGTACTCCTGCTGGTATCCAGTACTGTTGCGCTGATGCCATGGTCACTATTCCCTGCCGGTATCCAGTACTGTTGCGCTGTTCACTATTTCCTGCTGGTATCCAGTACTGTTGCGCTGCTGCGATGTTCACTATTCCCTGCCGGTATCCAGTACTGTTGCGCTGTTCACTATTCCCTGCCGGTATCCAGTACTGTTGCGCTGATGCAATGTTCACTATTCCCTGCCGGTATCCAGTGCTGTTGCGATATTCACTTTTCCCTGCCGGTATCCAGTACTGTTGCGCTGCTGCGATGGTCACTATTCCCTGCTGGTATCCAGTACTGTTGCGCTGCTGTACTTCCCATTACTGGTTAGGCTTAGAGTTAGTGTCCGGATTATTGCAGTGCCAAACACGTTACCATCACAATGTGCGATTACACAGCTGTTGCCAATCAGTGAGCGCTGCTGGCCTTCAGGTACCAGAATGTGAACAGCCGGGTAATCAAACCAGAAAAACGCACCCATTAGAATGTTACAGTAAAGCAAAATTTAAACCCTTCATGTCAAAGCTTCGGAGGAATAGAGTGGAACCTCTGTAGCGTGTACGCAGGAATCGCCGCGCTGATCGTCATGAAATATTTTGCATTGTGCGAGAGTATTTTTCTCCTGTTGCTGGTTTGGCTCCTCTGTCTATCGGGAGGTTTGTTGGGAACGCAATGAGGTCACTGACAATCATTTTACCTCTTTCTTACAGAAGAATTAAGACCCCAAAACTTTGATACATAAATAATGAGAGAGATTATATGTAATAAATGCTCCACAATGACCAAGAGCTATTTATTTCCCATCCAATGACACTGTACATCAATGCCGGCTATGATACAGGAAAGTACAGTAATTAAATATAAACTCATTCATTTAGAGGTTATTTCTATGCAGCGTGTAACTCAAGCTTACTTTACATGAGGAATTCATTCATTCATTCTTCAAGCTTCTGTGGAATCCCTCATTGTGGGGTCTATACATTTTATGAAAAACATTTATGTCCAATGTACAGCGATTTTTACTACGGCGAATGCGTATTTTTTTTACGTTTTTTCTTTACGTAGATTGCGTAAATGCAGTCTGAAAGACACAGTAGTAAAAATCGCTAAACACCGGACGGGCCTAAGAGAGGAAAGTTGCTCCAGGGCTAAACCATGTAGATTTCAGGGGGAGTCAAGTAATCCATAGAATTGTATTCTTTGCATGCAGGGATATATCTTTGAATTGCTTACTGCACACAGATACTGACCAGCTTTACTATCACACTGTTATTTATCACTTCTTATCGCTAATACTATTATATTATTATTATTATATTATTACACAGATACTGACCAGCTTTACTATCACACTGTTC
>WWET01007401.1:17928-29097 GCA_011038615.1 Limnodynastes dumerilii
AGTTACTCCTGGGCTAAACCATGTTGATTGCAGGGGGAGTCATATTTCATCTGTTGCAAACAGTATTAGAGTTGAGAGGTGATGTTTCCTATCCCAAGTCTAAATAACAGTGTGATAGTAACGCTGGTCATTATCTGTGTAATAATATAATAATATAATAGTATTCTAGATGAGAGGTGATAAATAACAGTGTGATAGTAACTCTGGTCAGTATCTGTGTAATAATATAATATAATATAATAGTATTAGAGATGAGGTGATAAATAACAGTGTGATAGTAACTCTGGTCAGTATCTGTGTAATAATATAATAGTATTAGAGATGAGGTGATAAATAACAGTGTGATAGTAACTCTGGTCAGTATCTGTGTAATTATAATAGTATTAGAGATGAGGGGTGATAAATAACAGTGTGATAGTAATGCTGGTCAGTATCTGTGTAATAATATAATAGTATTAGAGATGAGAGGTGATAAATAACAGTGTGATAGTAACGCTGGTCAGTATCTGTGTAATAATATAACAGTATTACAGATGGGAGGTACATCAACATCTATTCCTGGCTTGTTATTAAACCGCCCTTAATTTACTAATTTTAAAACATGTAAAATGTCATAGGAGAAAATAAAACACATAGCGCCAGATTTACTAAGCTGTGGGTTTGGAAAAGTTGAGATGTTGTCCATAGCAACCAATCAGATTCTAGCTGACATTTTCTAGTATGCAATAGTTAAATCTGGCCCATAATGTTTATCTTTTGAGCCTGAAAAACTAATATTGCTTTATTTGCAAAAGTTATTTAATGTTATTCCATTAATGTGCATTTATTATTGGTAGAAATTACACCTGATAATATACATTTAATGGTTTAACACATACAAATTGCCTTCATTTACTGGCCTGCCCCCTCCTGCGATGTTTATTAAAGATATTGCTCTCTCTCTATATTATGAACCAGAATAATTTCCTTGGTTTTCCCTTGGACATCACACAGATCTGCTCTGCATTTTACACCACAATCCTTAATGTCCAAAGGTCAACAAGAAGAAACTACTGTGTCTGGTCATAGAACGGTGTCTGAAATGCATTGAAAGGATCTAAAACGTGAATGAAGCATATTGTAACCAGAATCATCAATGAATAGGTAAAAGTTGCCATAAGGCGCAAAGGACAAGTTGCAGGCGGTGGCGATACTCACAGTAGAGCAGCAGGTCGTTGTGCATCCGCATAGACGTGATGTCTCCTTGCTGTAGCTGAAACTGGTGATGGATCTTCAGCGTGTTCACATCCCAGGCAAAGACCGCTCCATCAACGCTGCACGAGAACGCAATCCTACCCAGGTGACACAAAATGGCGGGTCAGTGGCCAGCAAAATGGTGGGTCAGGCGCACACAAAATGGTGTAAGGTGACACAATCTGGCCCCACAGCAAGGTGACGGGGCCTGAGTCTGAATGGGACTAGGCGGAGCCAGGTGGAACTGGGGGTGGAGCCAGGCAGAACCGTTGGCTGATAGAACCTGTCAGAGGCTGGCAACTTAAGACAGCATCTAGAGTTAAGGGCGACGACTCTTACCACAGAGGGGCGGGGCTGAGTTGACAAGTGGGCGTTCCCTCTTAGTCAAACCACAGTACAAGCGTTATCTCTCTACCTCTTCCTGACCTCCATACTTAGTAATCAGGGTTTCCAGACCTCCATACTTAGTAATCAGGATTTCCAGACCTCCATACTAAGTAATCAGGATTTCCAGACCTCCATACTTAGTAAGGTATCCTGACCTCCATACTTAGCAAGTAGGATTTCCTGACCTCCATACTTAGTAATTATGGTTTTCTGACCTCAATACTTAGTAATCAGGGTTTCTAGACTTCCATACTTAGTAATTAGGGTTTCCAGACCTGCATACTTAGTAATTATGGTTTTCTGACCTCAATACTTAGTAATCAGGGTTTCCAGACCTCCATACTTAGTAATTAGGGTTTCCAGACCTCCATACTTAGTAATTAGGGTTTCCAGACCTCCATACTTAGTAATTATGGTTTTCTGACCTCCATACTTAATAATTAGGGTTTTCTGACCTCTATACTTAGTAATTAGGGTTTTCTGACCTCCATACTTAGTAATTAGGGTTTTCTGACCTCCATACTTAGTAATCAGGGTTTCTGGACCTCCATACTTAGTAATCAGGGTTTCCTGACCTCCATACTTAGTAATTAGGCGTTTCTAACCTCCATGCTTAGTTATTAGCAAAAAAAAAAAATCTGGATTAGGATTTTGGTAAGAGATGAAAAATACTATATGACAGCGATGATATTGGTCCTTGCAACAGCAGTGGAGGAACCACAAAGGGTTAATATCTCAGCAGCTCCCTACTATATGTGTAAATAAGAGTCTAACAAACATTAACCTGTATTATGTGCTGGATGTTTTTACACTATAAACTGCATATAATATGATATATTATTTATGGAGTATAATGACACAATGATAGGAGACAGGCAGACCTCCTCAGCGCCATCTTCAATGGGACATCTCCTTGCAACAGCAGTGGAGGAACCACAAAGGGTTAATATCTCAGCAGCTTCCTACTATATGTATAAATAAGAGTCTAAAAACATTAACCTGTATTATGTGCTGGATGTTTTTACACTATAAACTGCATATAATATGATATATTATTTATGGAGTATAATGACACAATGATAGGAGACAGGCAGACCTCCTCAGCGCCATCTTCAATGGGACATCCTCATTACCTCCGCTGGTGGTCTCCACTGTCCAGCACGATGTCCACTAGCTCCGCCCGGTGGTCGTTCAGTTGTTTGTTGCAGGACAGGCTGTGCGTGTTGATGATATAGATGGTGGAGTCGCTGGATCCAATCCACACCTGACTCTGTTCTATTCCCACCATGCACCTCTAGAGGGAGACACACGTTACACGTCTCACATAGAGGGGACACAGACAGGGCAAGTTATGGCACATTGCGGGGAGCTTTGCAGCCATTACTCCTGTTCTTAGCCCCATACGAGCATATAATAGCACAGCCCTGCAACATGTCACCGCCCTGTAATATAATCAGCGCAATTCCTCGCTCACCAGTTTAGCGTTCCCCACTTTGAGGCAATGCTGCTGGATGGACCAGGTGGAGGCGTTGAACACGACCACCTTCCCCTCGCCCACGGCGCACCACAGTTTGGGGGAATCGTCCGTGGTGGAAGCATCCAGCTGACCTAGAAAAGAACCAACCAATCAGGAGTCAGGGTCACCTAATATCCCGCACGCTGCCGGTGTATCAGAGGACAGCTGGGTACATGGTATGTAACTGTATGATGTATGGCCGTATCAGGGCCATCGCTCCATAACCGACTGACACCAGACACGGGGGATAGCAACACAGGAGGCAGGTAACACAGGAGGCACATAACACAGGAGGCACATGACACAGGAGGCAGGTAACACAGGTGGCACATGACACAGGAGGCAGGTAACACAGGAGGCAGGCAACACAGGAGGCACATGACACAGGAGGCAGGTAACACAGGAGGCACATGACACAGGAGGCAGGCAACACAGGAGGCACATGACACAGGAGGCAGGCAACACAGGACGCAGGCAACACAGGAGGCATATGACACAGGGGCTAGCAACACAGGAGGCACATGACACAGGAGGCAGGTAACACAGGAGGCAAGTAACAGAGGTTACACATGACACAGGTGCTGGCAACACAAGGGGTAGGTAACACAGGTGTAAGACACAGACGGCAGGTAACAAGGTGATAGAAATATGTATATTTCATGTTTTAGCTCTCAGTTAGAAGTGAGGCGTCTTCCTTGGTGGATGGTCCTCAGTATAAAACCCCATAGATTAGTTTATTATTATAGTAATCTGCAGCCCTGAAGCTACTGCAGAACTACAATTCCCAGCATGACCTCCCAGCATCCTCATGAAGCAGGAAGAAGCCTTATACTTATGACCCCGTCTCCCAATCCCCTATACACAGGACCTGCCCTGTAGATTATATTACTGCAGTTATTAGTGAGATCCATGACCTATGAAAATGCACACTGCCTGTGGTCTCCATGGCGACATATAATGGGATTATAATGGACGGTAGGTATGCAATTTGTTCTCAGAGGCTCACCTGGGGTATAGAGCAGGACATCCACAGACTGTGGCACCGTCTCTCCCGTGGAAGGGTTGATCCTGTGTTTCAACGTCTCTGAGGTGGTTTTGGGGATCATCAGGGGAACTGGAGAGGGAGCAAATGATCCAATATTAGAGGGAACCCCGGAACATGCTGCTATACTGTTATGTTACGGAGCTCTGTGTCTTGTAGACTGGCTCATACGCTGTGGTCACTATATTCCATGATATTATATACAAATAATACGATTCCATTGATGTCTGATATTCTGATATCCACAAACGCACAAGAAACTAGAGAACCAAAACATGGTATGAAACATCCAACACATTCGATGAATTGTCTTCCTGGGTCCTTATCTTTAGATTTTTCTGTATATTTTTACTTTACAATCAGATCTCTGAAACAGGTTTGGTGAATATTTTTTTTTAGGAACAAAAACATTTATATCTAATTTAATTTTTGAGAAAACATCAACAATGGCTACTTTTTCAACCAACCCAATCTCACATCAACCAATTCAATCCTACATCAACCAACCCTATGCCATACCAATCCTTCATCAACCAACCTAATCCATCATCAACCAACCCTATCTCACATCAACCAACTCAATCCTACATTAACCAAACCTATGCAATACCATTCCTTCATCAACCAACCCAATCCATCATCAACCAACCCACTCCATCATCAACCAACCCTATTCCATACAATTCCTTCATCAACCAACCCTATGCCATGCTATACCATTCCTTTATCAACCAACCCAATCCATCATCAACCAACCTAATCCATCATCAACCAACCAACTCAATACTACATCAACCAACCTTAAGCCATACCAATCCTTCATCAACCAACCCAATCCATCATCAACCAACTCTATCTCACATCAACCAACTCAATCCTACATCAACCAAACCTATGCCATACCAATCCTTCATCAACCAACCCTACTCCATACAATTCCTTCATTAACCAACCCAACCAATCATCAACTAACCCAATCTCACATCAACCAACTCAATCCTACATCAACCAACATTATGCCATACCAATCCTTCATCAACCAACCCTATTCCATACAATTCCTTCATCAACCAACCCAATCCTACATCAACCAACCCCATCTCACATCAACCAACTCAATCCTACATCAACCAACCCTATGCCATACCAATCCTTCATCAACCAACCCAATCCATCATCAACCAACCATATGCTATACCAATCCTATATCAACCAAGCCTATGCCATACCAATCCTTCATCAACCAACCCTATTCCATACCAATTCAACATCAGCCAACACTATTCCACATCAACAAACTATCTCACCTCAACCAACTCAATCCTACTTCATCCAACCCTATGCCATACTAATCAAATCACTCCCACATCATACAACCCAATCCCACATCATAGAACTCAATCCATCACCAACCAACCCAATTCCACCCCAATCAAACCAATCCAACATCATCCAACACTATTCTACATCAACAAACCCAATCTCACATCAACCAATCCTATCCCACATCAACCAACTCAATCCTACATCATCCAACCCAATCTCACATCAACCAACTCAATCCTACATCATCCAACCCAATCTCACATCAACAAACTCAATCCTACATCATCCAACCCTATGCCATACCAATCAAATCACTCCCACATCATAGAACCCAATCCCACATCATAGAACCCAATCCCACATCATAGAACCCAATCCATCACCAACCAACCCAATTCCACACCAATCAAATCAATCCAACATCACCCAACACTATTCTACATCAACAAACCCAATCTCACATCAACAAACCCAATCTCATATCAACAAACCCAATCTCATATCAACCAACTCAATCCTACATCAACCAATCCTATCCCACATCAGGTACGATAAAGTTTACGTGACCGTCCCCTCTTGACCAGTCTGCTGCCGCGTCCCTTACCCTCATCTTTCATCTTGTCGAAGTGAGATAGTTTGGATGCAGCATAAATGGCCTTCGGGCTTTGCAGAGCACCGACCACAGCGTTCATGAGTAAGACATTCGTCAGAGCTTCTTGTACATACTGCGGATCCTACACAAAGGGAGAAAAAGGACGGTCACCAGCTAGTTCTTACTACAGACACGTACATTACAGCGCGAGCGAAAAGGATTTTCAGTGATAAAAAATAAATGTATAAATCCATCTGGATTTCCTATAATCCACCGTTTATTGTTTGAGATGCAATGACTGCATCTGGATGGGGCTAGCGATGGCATGTTACCGCAGACGCATGTAGTCACTATTCAGCAGCTAAACGTAACTGCATCATACATTAATATCAGATACGTTCATACCCCAAGAGAGCTTCAAGGAGTACACATTAAATGCCTGCTTGGACATAGTAGATGACGAGAGCCTGAGGGTATAGTCAGGTGGTCTTGTACACAAGCAGGAAGATTGAACCTATCAGGGATCACGTTACTGGGATGTCCTGACCTATTGGAAACTGACCTGTGTAATACGTACATAAAGTCAACTCTTCCTCCATGGGACATACAAATAAAGCTGTGTGTCATCAAATGAGATTACAGAGAGTGTAAGGGAGACGCACTCTAACGTCTGTCTCCCAGTGTATATAATGGAGGGTGCACATATATTACTTCTACCAGGCTTAGCCAACCTGTCATCAGGTGTTTTGAGACCACGAGTCCCATCATGCTTTGTCAGGAATCAGCTTTGCCCATGCAGTCCAAGCATGCTGGGAGTTGACGTTTTACAACACTCTGAGACCCATGGGTTGGCCAGGCCTGCACTAGAGGGTCTGCAATGGGTGAGGGACATCCCTAACCAAGCACCATTGACTGTCTGCTACACCAGATAGAGAGTCACATGATTCCTACATACAGACCTTGTGACTGTCGGCCATCTTCCTTCCAGCCCACATCTCCTTGATCATCAGATGCCACAAGTCACATTCCGTTTTCAGGTTGGCTTCAAAAACGTCTTTTCTCAAGGTGATCTTTATCCTGAGCGTCGGGATCCTTAAAAGCAGGAAAGCCGATGTGGAGATCTTCACGTCCTACAGTCAAAGCGTAAAGAGGAGCTCACTTACCAAAGGGGGTAACTTCACAAAAGCGAACATTTTACCGTCATAGGTTTCAAAATATTGGGTTTATTTCAAGCAGCAAAAAGGTCTGAAGTCTCTGATAATAAAATGTTTCAATGAAAGCTTTAACTATTTTCCATTTATAAAACTTTCATTAAAACCAATATAATTTATTTTATTTATTAACAATTCTTTATATCGCTCCACATAGCGCTTATTCAACTAGACTGAGGGGTTTAACCAGGTGAGAGATGCGAGACATTCTTCACAGAGAAGTATTAGACGTCAAGAGCATAACATTACAGGAAACGTAAAGGAAACGTGACTTCACTGAAAGGGTAGTGGATGGGTGGAAAAGGTTCCATCAGAGGCGGTAGAGGGTAATACGGTAAATGAGCTCAGGATAAACACACGTAAATTCTAAAAAGATAAGCATCAAATAGGGTATAAAGGGTTAAACTAAGAAAATGGGCCAATTAATTCTGATCCGTCGTCAAATAATATTCTATTATTATTGTATTCAGTTTCATTGTTAAATAACAGCTACAGCTTTGTGGGATATTACATTTCACCCAAATGCAGAGCCTAACCCTCCATGCCCCACAGCCTATCCCTCCATGGCCTGTAACCTAACCCTAACCCTCTATGGCCCACAGCCTATCCCTCCATGTCCAGCAGCCTAACCCTCTATGGCCCGCAGCCTAACCCAGCATGCCCTGCAGCCTAACCCTAACCCAGCATGCCCTGCAGCCTAACCCTAACCCAGCGTGCCCTGCAGCCTAACCCTAAGCCTCCATGCTCTGCAGCCTAACCCAAACCCTCCATGTCCAGCAGCCTAACCCTATACACACCGCAGCCACCGCATGCTAAACCTAAACGCCGCCGCTGTCGGTATTGGTAACGGGGGTCATAGATACTCGTTCCCAATAGTAATTCTCTCATTTCAGCCTATTTCGAACAGTAATACAGCTTCCATTCAGCTCCATTCAGCTGGCGGGTGCATCATGTTCGAAATTCAGCCCCTTGGACTGAAAACTGCATTCTGGCTGAGATTGGCCACTGCGCCATCCATTCCCGCGTCTCATCACTCACCTCTATGTTCCGAAAGATGGCGATCTCCTCGTAGCTCTGTCTCCCTTCGACTAGGAGGAAGAGACGTTTCTGGGTCATGGCGATCTTGCCCACGCCGAGGCTGCTCTTCACCGAGCTCGACAGTTTATACACAAACTCGTTCTGATCCAGTTTCGTGGCCACGACGGCCGGCAGCGTCACCTCCTCAGCCTCCGTCTCTGTTTCCTTCCAGCAGGTGTAGAAATCCCGGAAGATGTCGGGATCGATTTGCTTCTGGTGACCTGGGGACAGGAATGAAGAGAAGGAATAATAGGTGGAATATAATCACATAAACCAGTATTGTTACATCTTCTATAAACCTATACCAAAATACAATAAGAATCAACAGCAGAACAATTAAAAAAGAAACTTACTTGAGTCGAAACGCGTCAGCCATAGACCTTACACTGTGCAAATAAATCAGAGGTTTGCAGAGTGGGCCTCCCCGAGAATCCAATCTTAACATCCTTCTAACCCTGGTTTTCATGCTGTTCTCTCTCTGATGCATAAGGTCTTTTATTGTAGACATAAATGTATTGATACTAAATAAATGAATCAAGGGATATCCTGTGCTGGAAGAGCTGCAGAATTATTATAGCGGACTATTTTTTGAGTAGTAAGTCAAAGACAAAGAAAAGGAAAACCTAAAATATTCCACATAAATGTAATAGACTAAAATTATCACTTACAATAAAACAATAATGTGAGCAGTTTTGGGGAGAGGGTATACGGTAAAAGTTTCTTTTATTTATAGATTGATTATATTGATTCCTTCGTTGTCACATGTAATGGTAACAAGAGAGAAAAGAAAACAAAGTTTGAGAAAGAGAGTTGTTTTGGGCTTGAAACGCCTCAGCAGTGAGCATCCAGTCGACACGAGAGACCACGCTGCTGCCGGACCACCAGACTCCGCTTCCATAGGACCCCCATCGAAAACCCGGGCCGATTTCCAAAGCAGGGCTGAGTTTGAACTACCATCACGGACGTCTGGTACGCAGGGGGCTGATCTTTGTCTGCTGATGTGTTTTAAAACTTTTAATCATTTTTGCATTATGGTCTTTTTATGGTGTATTTAAAAAAAAAAGTATTTTGTCACGACATACTACACCAAACCATTTTTTATTTTCTCTCTTGGTTCCATTACATGTGACAACGGAAAAATCAACATAATGAATCAATGAATCAAAAAACTTTTAACATATACCCTCTCCCAAAACTGCTCACATTATTGTTTTATTGTATGTGACCATTTTAGTCTATTACATTTATGTGGACTTTTTAGTTTAAAACAAGCGCTAGAATATTTTAGGTTTTCCTTTTCTGTCTTTAAATGCGTCGTGGTTGAGGTTGGGAGGATTTCGTTGGATAGACATTTACAGAGAATCTTGATTTTTTTTTGGATTCTAATGGACCCTCTTGCAATAAGTATTGTATTATATGAGATGGTTCCCAGTGCAGTGCTGGTGAACCCCGAACCATCATTCTAGAGGGTTTTTTATTTTATTTTTTATTATACAGAGGTCGTGGATCCTCTAATAGAGGGGTCGGTAGCTGCTGGAAACATTAGATAAGCATAGAAAGATTATTGCTCTTTCTATTTTGCCATTTGAGCTGTACACCCGATAGCGCAGCGTTATCTCAGTGTAGACACACAACTGTGATGACCCACAATGGAGCTGCGACTGTGTGCTCCCACAAACGAACCCAATCAGGACCCAAATGTCCTTATAACTACCTACAGCTAAACATCTGCCCCAGACACAGGGCTCCTCCCACTCCACAAAGCTACTGACCACACAGCATTAAACCTTGCAAAAGCGACGCAACGCGTACGGAAATGTGGAGCTCATGAGACGTGTATTTAAGAAAAAAACTAAGACTATAGTGCATTCATTCCATTTTACTGAATGATCATTTTAATCACGACTATGGCTTGGCTCCAGATTTGATAGCAGTGGCGGTGTTGGGCATGCGGCGTGCCAAAAATGGCCACAATCTTCCTGCGCACATGCGCTCGCTATCGACTTCCAGCACGGATCTGGAATCTCAAGACCCAGATCTCGCCAAAAGTACCTGTTCCCGTAATTTATAATAATCGCACTAAAATACATATTCCGAAAAGGATACCAACCGCATCCCTCGTAAATATATGTATCCACACCACAGCGATGAAGCCATAAGATGTTGGTTAATGTAATAAATGTAATAAAAGTAATAATAAATGCAATAAAAACGTAATAAAAGAAATAAATAATAAATGCGATAGGAGCGGCTGCAGACATTGGTGGTTGGTTGGTTTCCTCCTCCCCAAGGCATCGACCGTTTATATTACACAGATCTTATCTCTCTCCACACAGATTGCGGGGAACAGGCCAGTGCTGGTTGTGCCTGGAGGGTTCTTTGGTTTCACATATATGCTCTACATTCCCTGTGCTACCTCCTTAAACCCAAAAACCTTTCTATTTCTATACAGCTGTACAGCGATATGTTAGTATATGAAGATTACTCGCCCCGGCTCTGATAGCCCTGACCTGGTGGCTCCTGACTTCCCCTCCTTTCAAAATTGCGTAGGTCTGGTTAATGCACCATGGAAAGGTACAAATGACATCACATACTAAATCACTAGATCACTTCGGTAAGATATGAACCTCCCAGGGTGGGAAGGGAGTCTTAGGATTAGGCTGCGGGGAAGGTAGTGTTAGGATCAGGCTGCAGGGAGAGTAGTCTTAGGGTCAGGCTGCGGGGAGGGAGTCTTAGGGTCAGGCTGCGGGGAGGGAGTCTTAGGGTCAGGCTGCGGGGAGGGGGG
>WWET01007403.1:0-17018 GCA_011038615.1 Limnodynastes dumerilii
AGCAAAGCCAGATTTCCTTCTAGGTTTTGTAGTTCATGTAGGATGACAGCTGCATCAAACAGCAAACTACAAGCTACATTTCCCATGAAACAATTTGAGCCAATTGTAATGCAGAAGGAATAGCTCTGATACTGATCAATCAGCAAACAAGGGGGATGGACAAATAACTGAAAAGTTAGTGGGCAGGACTAATCCGCTGCATGAGGGAAAGACAACAAGACAGGTCAGAGTAGTCTCATGCGTATAAACAAAGTTTTTTTAAATTAATTTGTAGGACATCATAGACACCCACAGAGGAGTTAAAACTATCACTGTAATAAACACAAACATTCTGTAAAAAGGTGCAATGTTGATAGACTGGTTGGTTTTCTACAGACATCACAATTATAATTTGCATGGTGTAATAAACTAAAATAAAAATCAGTCAACACCCCTCTATAGTATAAACACTTTCCTGCACACAGCAATATATTAACAACTGTGTCCATATAGAACAAATCTATTTTAAGCAGGGCCTTTTAGCCTGATGCTGCATCCAGCTATTTTACACTTACTGGCCAGCCAGAGGTTACAGAATCAGTCCTGCTGACTGTGTTAAGCCTCAGATTAGCTGTATAGACTTTGACAGTTCTGCACTATTGCCTAGCAGCAGAAAGTCTGTACAGACCGTCATAGAACAGACACTGCTGGGACTCAAACAGTACCTAAAGATCATGTCATAGAACATGCCATAGAGGAGTAAAGCAGGAGGGAAGAAAGCAAAGGTCACATGTGTGATCGGATCCTCTCCATACAACACACAGTTTATCTGCAGAGATGGAGAGGATGCTCCTGTCATTTCACAGAACAGCGAGATTAAACTTATTCCAAAGCAAAAGTAAGGAAAAAAATAGAACAAATCACTAATATTATTACTAAATTTGAGTCACCACTTTAGAAAAAAGGAAACAAAGCAACTATATCATAGCAATTGCCAATTAAACATGCAATAATGCATACCCAGGTCTCTCTCTCAGCTTCCTTGAATACCTTCAGCTCCGGCACTATCTGTCCAACGCATTTCTGAAACATTGAGTATTGATTTATCCCCATTTGAATCCCTTTGTTTGAATGCCCCACTGGGGCGTGGAACAATATCGTCAGTTTACAGATTTTTGATGGATGCTCATTTGGATATAGGAGCTAGGCATGAGAGAGAATGGGAGAGAGACCTGGGTCCTCCCCCGGAGGAGGATATATGGGAGACTGTACGGGGCAGGGTAGCTACCTGCTCCATATCTACACGCATTAAGGAAAACGCGTATAAAGTCTATTATAGGTGGTATTACACTCCAGATAAACTGGCCCTAATGTATGCAGATGGATCCCCCATGTGCTGGAGAGGACATTCATACACATCTGGTGGACGTGCCCCAAAATTGAAATCTTTTGGAACAGAGTGGCTTCCCTCCTATCATCCCTTCTTTCATGCCAGATTAGTAAGGATCCCTGGGTATTTCTGCTGTGCTACCCTAGAGAGGATCTGGACAAAGCCTCTCAAAAATTAGCTAGTCATATACTGGCGGCAGCCAGATGCCTGGTAGCTAAATGGTGAAAGAAATTAGAACCCCCCTCGATGTCTGCCCTGTGTCAGTCGATTTAGTATATGGCCCATATGGAACGTATTACTCACTATATACATGAGAAGGAACATACATTTTTGAGTATCCGGTCGCCCTGGCTTTTACAGCAGCGGCAGCAGCAACACACCCTACTTCATATGAGCCCCCCTTCTCCCTGTGATTCCTAATGCCCCCCCCCCTTAATCCTCCCAGGTGACGACCAACTCCCCACCCCTACCCTTCTCCCCCTCCCTTTATTATTGTTTTAATGGAAAATTTTGAGGTTTTTCTCTCTTTTCCATTTCTTAAGAATGTTTATTCTTATTGTTATGATAGTGTGGTACACTTAATTTGCCACGTTTCTTATTTATGTATGAGACAACTGTACTACTAATGTCTGTATTCTGAACATGCTGATTAATAAAACGGAGTTTAAAAAAAAACATGCAATAATGCGGTATATTGACAGTCTCACTGATCCATAATAGCACAGATAGCTATTCAGAATTTGTATCTCAGCCTTCTATAAACCACTATGAAGAGTGATTCATTAGGAACATAAATGTCAATGTTAAACAGTAGTTGCTCGATTTCCTTTTTCCTAAGGTGGTGACTATCTAATTAAGTAATATTAGCGCTGTGTCCAGTTTTTCACTTTAGTTTTGTTTCAAGACCCTCTTCACACAGCAGCAGCACGAAAGTACCACTGGACAATTTGCACTTAGAGGCATTATAGCTTCATTTTAAAATTCTTCCAAAGCAGAACAAGAATGTGGTCAGGAAAGAGAGGTGGGATCAATATAAACTCATGTTGGGTACTACAGTATGTCCATTGGTGGGAAAGAATTTGGGAAGGAGGTAGTCAAAACAGAAACAGTTGAATGCAGATAGAGTAACTGGACTGTAATTGTACGTTTTAATTTTTTTTTATTTGAAACATGCTGTAAATTTATTCTTTAGCATTAAAATTATTTGTTCATTCTATGCATAAAAATTCTTTGTTGTGTTAGGAAATGTTGCATGGATAATGCTTTATTAGTGTTTTATTATTATTACAGAGCCACATTTAGAACAAGAGGGAAATATTGGTTAGCTGAAGACCCACAAGGGAGAATATTGAACGGTTGGAGACACTAAGGAAAGAGGTATTGGTTGGTTGAAGGTACACAAGGAGGGGGAGATTATACCCAGGGCAGTAGGCAGAAGTATGCGAGCATGGGGAGGAGTCAATGGATAAGAGTGAGCCCTCACAAAACTGTGCTTCTTTTGCATGGTGGTCACAAATATATTTCTGTATTTTCTGACCCTCATAATGGGTGGCTCCAGACATGGGAACGATTGCCCACTTACGGGTAAGAAAAACTTAATCATTAGCTCAATTTCTCACTAATTTATTAGGTTTATTCCCTTGACCCTTATCTTCACCCACCACTGCGCTCTGACTGACTTCTCCATGTCTCCTTTTCCGCTCTCTGACCACCACCTCCTCTCCAGCCTTCCCTTCCCCAAACACATCCTCACCGGTCAGATCAGCACCCTCAACATCCCCTCCTTTTCCTCCTCCCTTGGCCCTTACCTCTCTCCTGCCCCAACCAAGCCACCTCTTTCTACAATACCACCCTCTCCTCTGCACTTGACTTTGCCCGCCCCCCTTCCTTCTTCTCCCTTCACCACTCTAACCCCCAGCTATGGCACTCTCGTCATGTGCTTCCTCAAACAATGCTCCTGCGCCACCAATCGTTTCTGGTGCAAAGCTCACTTCCTTGAAGACTTTCTCCACTTAAAATTCATCCTTTCCTCTTACTGCTCCACCATTGCACAAGCCCAGCAAATTTTTTCAATTCTCTCATTCTCTCCCAAGCATCCAACCCTCGTCTCCTCTTTGCTATTTTTGACACTTTCCTCTCCCCATCCCCACATTCCATCCCACCATCTCCGCTTCCAATTTTTCCTCCTATTTTTCACCCAAAATGATCTCTATCAGAAATGACATCTCCTCCACCCCGCTTCCCGAAACCCTCCACAACTCTCCACCCACACCCTGTCACCCAACCATCATGAGTTTTCTTCTTTCCATCCTACGACAAGTAATTCACTCCCTAATATTATTAGGCGTATGAATGGCCTTATACCTAAATGCACTTTATATTAGCACTTTCATTTTAAGATTTTTATAGGATGTATAGGAAGTGTTATATGTATAGGATGTCACCCTGATGATTATCAGGTTATTTGTTTATATACTAATAACACTATGGAGTATCTATTTATAGATTTTTAACTTTATAATTTGTCACTTAGGAATTATGGAATGTTAATTATTTGTATATTATTTGTAAAATGGCACGGATTGTAACACTTTGTATCATGTTGGTATTATCATGATATGGTCCCTTTAAGAATTTTTAATATAGAGGTTTTAGTGATCACTCTGTTTTTTTTCCTGGTTTATCTTATAAGATTGCCTAGTGAATTATTTTTAGACTATCTGGGATTGTCAGTATTTGTTGAATATCGCTAGGTTAAGATTAGGGAGACAAGACAGAAGATCTGCAAAGAATGAGAGAGTGAGGACGCGCTACATGGACCCATAAAGAGGAGGGAATCCCTAAGCCCACTAAGACTTTTGAGAAAGGGCTAAGCCTAGCCTGAAACGCGTCAAGTCAAGTGAAATCAGGACCAGCTGATCGGGACGTCATTTCCAGAGGACCCGCAAACGAGACTGTCAGAGCACCGTTACCCGGACATTCCATCTCACCGCAGCCGCGTCTTGTTCACCTGCTCCATCGTCCTCTGGTATGATGTTCTGTTCCAATTTTTAGCCTGTTTTAGAGGATTTGTTCTAATAAATATTTCTTTATTTTTACTTCTATGTTGCTTCATCACTGGGAGGAACGCTAAAGGACCCATGAATATTAGTATTGATCCATTATTCTACAGAACTTTGGAAATGGATTTTCTTCATTTTAGATGGTCTTAGCTATAGTTAATTTTATACTGACACTCCCTTCTCTGGTCTAATAGTACCAGCACCTAAAATCTCCACCACACAATTCTACTCCCTAATATTATCCTCACCACCCTCAACCTGCCTTGTGGACAATATTTCCTCCCATCTTCTCAAACACCTCTCTCCCACTGCCTGCTCCCATCTAGCCCACCTTTTCAACCTTTTCCTCTTGTCTGATATCTTCCATTCCTCTTTCAAGCATGCCCTTGTCTCTCCCATTCTAAATAAAACTAATCTGGACCCCACATCCCCCACCAGCTACCAACTATATCCTTTCTCCTTCACCTCCAAACTCCTTGATTGCTTAATCTACAGTCTCATGAGCTACCTCACTGACAAATCTCTCTTGACCCCCTCCAATCTGGTTTCCGGCACCTCATTTCACCGAGACTGCCCTTACCAAATAGATAAAGATTTGGCAGATAACAGACCAAGATGTGTTATCTCCCAAATCCAAGGGCCACTATTCCATCCTTATCCTTCTTGATCTGTCAGCTGCTGTTGACATCTTTTTTTGCTTCAAACACACCGCACTTTTGGTCTCACTGACACTGCTCTCTCCTGGTTTTCTTCCCATCTCTCTGACTGCACCTTTTATGTTTCCGCCTCTAGCTCACCCCCTTCCGCTCCCTGTTGGTGTCCCCAGGGCTCTTTTCCCTCCACACCTCCTCACTGGGTAACCTCATCAGCACCTTTGGTTTCAACTACTACCTCTATGATGACAACACACAAATTTACCTCTCCTCCTCTGACCTCAAACCCTCATTTCTAAAATTTGCGAGTGCCTTTGTCCCTAACTACATGGATGGCCAAATGCTTCCTAAAACTGAAAATGGACAATATAGAAATCATTGTTTCTTCCCTCTAGGATTTTCTCCCACCTCTTCATCACCATAACTATTGGTGATACCAGATTCCTCCTCCCCTCAAGTTCGCTGTCTATGTGTCATTCTTGACTCGTATACACATCCTTGCCCTCTGCATCTATGCAACATTGCATGCATCCATCCCTTCCTCACCAATGAAGCTACCAAAACATCCACCCATCCACTCTCTAGTCATATTACATCTCAACTACTGTAACCTCCTCCTCATTGGTCTCCCACTCACCCATATTGCCCCCCTTCAATCTATACTCAATGCTACTTCCAGGCTCATCTTCCTCTCAGGCCAATCTAACGCAGCCTGTCCTTTATGTCAAACATGTCATGTCAACCACTGGCTTCCTCACTGCTTCAGACCACTCTTTAAACTACTTAACCTTAAGGCCATCTCCTTATCCACTGCTCCCTACGTATCTGTCCTAATCTCCATGCACACCCCTTCCAACCCTCTCTGTTCTGCTAACCACCGCAGTCTGACCTCCCTACTGATCACCACATCTCACGCCCATGTCCAAGACTTCTCCCACGCTGCATCTCTGCACTGAAATGACCTCCCTTCTTCAGTTAGACTCTCCCTTACAATGCAGGTCTTCAAGCGCTCACTCAAAATGCACCTGTTCAGACTAGCCTACCCCTCCTTCACTTAATATCCTCACTGCATCCTACATCTATCCCTTCTTCTCCTTCCTTCCCCCTCTCATCCGCTCACACCAGCAGTCCACTTCCTTCCCCCTCCTTATGTCTTTTATAAACTCATCCATCCCAAATAGTGTTAGCTCATGTGAACAGAGCTCTCTGTCCTAGTGTTGTTCCCTCCTCCACCACTTCCCCCTCAATTCGTACACTCTTCTCCCCACCTGGTTGCTCCCTCTCAACTTCTCACCGCACTCTATCCCCTCCTCCCTAATCTGACAACCTTGACACCTTGCCTTGCTGTCTGTGCTTCATTTTATATTGTATTTTATTATGTACGATTATGTTGTTCCTCTATATCTGTACTGTATTTTGTGCAGCTGATGACACCTTGTGGCGCCTTATAAACAATAATAATAATAATTATGTGGTCGTGATACATATTTGTTTGCCAGAGTAAAAATACTCTTCATATTATCGGTAATTAAATGGTAAAGAGGCCAATGCTCGTCCAAACTCACCATTTTTAAATACTAAAGCTGGCCATACATTAGTGATTATCCGCCCGATCACCTAATTAATCGGGCAAATAATTGCTGTAGTTAATGGCAAGGATGATTTTTTCAACCACCAAATAAACGCACCCGAAATGCTCTGATACGATTACTTGATCTTTTAACATGTTTGATTTAAATCGGGAGCAAGCTCCCAATATTTCAAGGGAGCCAATCAGCAAGCTGAATGGCTCCCTCTCTTAAAAGCTGCTGCTGCATATCTATGTACTATACTGCTCTGACAGCTGTGAAGACATGCTTTAAAGCTGTCAGAACAGCATAGTACATAAATGCAGCAGCAGCTATTGCAGGGAGTAGTACAGATAGGGATCAACCGTAGCCGCGCTGTGTGAAGCGTGGCTTGGACTGATCCTTGTCTGTACTACTGCCTGCTATAGCCGCTGTTGCATATTTATATACTATGCTGTTTTAACAGCTTTGCTAGCTTCAAATATGTTACAGCAGCATAGTACATAAATATACAGCAGCAGTTATTGCAAGAAATAGTACAGACAGGGGTCAACCGAAGCCGCGCTTCACACACTTCAAAGCCGTGCGTTTATTTGGCGTAAAACTACATTAAATACAGCGATTATTTGCCCCTCTCTCTTCTGCTAGGATTATTGGTCCCAGCAGGAGAGGTGCATGGTGCCGATAACGGGACATTTACCTAGCGGAAAATCATCCTGTTTATCAGGACACCCCATGCTGGGACCGATAATCGTCCCAGTGTATGGCCAGCTTAACTATGATCAGTTGCTCACCTTTCCTCAATGCCAAAATCTGGACATCATATAACACTTTACTATTTAATTTAATTGCCAAATTATATGCTTTTTTTTTTTTTTAGAGAGTAACGTCAAGTCTAACTGAAAATTGCACAGCTGCAATTTACACCACTTCTAATACATGTAGGGTATATTAGAGGGGGATCTGAGAGATGGCACTCTTTAAAAAGTACAAGTGGGGTAGATCAGGGTAGTGGTGATTAAGAAGAAGAAGAAAAAGCCACCAAATCTTACCTTGAGATCCTGGCTGTGGAAGAAGGAGAAGGTCTCTTCAGTCGGCAGCCGGGGAAGGTCCTATGAAAGGATGTGAGATGAAATCTCTCTCACAGTGTGGATGAGTTATCGCCAGTGCAGAGCTAGAGAGTTCTGTGTCCATCTCTCTGCACAAGGTGATGACTCATAGGCTTCACTGATAGTGAATGAGTGAATGAATGAGAGCGCATGATATCTGAGATATAATAGACGCACAGACGCTAGCCAGGACTATCATTATTGCAAAAATAGATTAGTTTATTATTCCAAATTCTATAATTTGAAGCAAAAACCAAATGCCTTCCAACCTACAGGCAAATCTGTTTTAGATTTCTTAAAAAACCATATAATCTTCCACAGCAAGATGATACTGATGTTGCTATCGTTGGTGCACCTTGGACACTCCAGGAAACTGGAGATTATTTCCTGTTAATCTGGTTTCCTCGACGCCTCCATGTCAGCACTATCCTGGGTTATGCCTCTCCTCTTGGAGCCAGGGACAGGATAATTAAGACACCGGTATATAAGCCCCTCCTTCCGTCCATCCAGCGGCTTCCAACTTCCAAAGCTCTTAAATATAAGCCATGATTAGACAACACAACAATTATTACAAATGGGTAGGGTACATATGTGCTGACATGGAGGAGTCGAGGAAACCAGATTAACAGGTAATAATCTCCAGTTTCCGCTTCCTTCCATGTCAGCACTACACTGGGTTCCTACCCAAGCAGTTTCTTCACTGGGTGGGCAACCAGACTAATCTGGACAAAAGTTAATACAATAATAGAATAATTATGATTCCATAAGTAAATATATAATGCAACAAGCCATATATATACCAATTTTTTTTATTTTTTTTGCACACACATGCATCTATTTTTTTTTAATTTTTTTTTTATTATATCACTTAATACTCTTCTACCGAAGCTGGCATCAGCCAAGGCTTAAGTATCCACTCGGTAATGCTTGGTAAATGTGTGGACCGATGCCCAACAGGCTGCCTTACACAATTCCTCTATTGATGCGGCCTCTATTTCCACCCAAGAGGCAGCTACTGCTCTGGTGGAGTGTGCTTTTAAATTAACTGGGATTTTTTTGCTCTTTGCACAATAGGCTTCTATAATACAGTTTCGGATCCATCTAGCAATTGTTGCTTTGGATGCTGGTCCCCCTTTCTTGGGACCTACCGTTAGAATAAACAGCTGTTTCGTTTTCCTCATTGCTTTTGATCTGTGGATGTAAATCTTTAGGGCTCTAACCACATCAAAGGTGTGGAATTTTTGCTCTTTAGGATGTTTTGGATTGGCACAAAATGTAGGCAAGGATATCTCCTGGTTAAGATGGAATCGGGACACTACTTTTGGTAAAAAAAAAATCTGGATTTGTTCTTAAGACTGCTTTCTTATCAAAGAAGATTAAATAGGGTTCTTCAGCAAAGAGAGCATGCAGCTCCAACACCCTTCTGGCTGAGGTAATTGCTACCAGAAATATGACCTTAAGGGTGAGAAATTTCCACTGGACTTCTTGAAGAGGCTCAAACGGGGTTTCTGTCAAAGCTTCCAGGACAAGGTTCAGATCCCATGGGGCCAGTGGTGTCTGCAATGTAGGCTTGATTCTTTTAGCTGCACTTGCACTTTGAGGAAATTGGTCGCTAGGACTTTATTCAAGCCGAACTGCAGGAATTCTAGGATAGTACAGATTTTCCAGTCTACTAGACCCTTCCTTTTTCTCCAATTAGAGAAAGTTCTCCGGATATGGTGGTATACGTCAGATGTGGACATTTTTCTGGCTTTTAGTAGTGTTTCCACCACTTTACCTGTGAAACCTTGTTTATTCAAGTTTGTCTTTTCAACAACTATGCCGTCAGACTGAGTGGATTCGGATGGACGAGCTTTCCCTGATACAGCAGATCTTCTCTTAGTGGCAACCTCCATGACTTTTCTATTGACATTCTTAAGGCCTTTGCAAACCAGGCCTTTCTTGGCTAGTAAGGTAAAATTGCGATTAGTGTTACCTGTTCTATCTCCAATTTCCTCAGGAGTCTGGGAATCATTGGGACTGGTGGGAAGACTTAGGCTTCCAGAAATTTCCAGGAAACTGTGAAAGCATCCACTGTTAGTGCCTGGCTTTCCCGATGCCTGGAGAAGAACATGTTTACTTTTTCATTTTTGGAGGTCGCCATCAAGCCGACTTGTGGCCTCCCCCACATTTTTGTTATGTGCCTAAACAAGTAGTTGTTTAGTTGCCACTCACCTTGTTGCACGGTTTCTCTGCTCAGGAAATCGGCTGTTATATTGTCTTTCCCAGCAACTTATACCGCTGTCAGGCCTATAAGTATTGGCTCTGCCCATTAAAATAGTTCTTTTGTCTCTAACATCAGGGATTTGCTCTTTGTGGTCCCCCGCCTGTTTATGCAGGCAACCGCTGCCTTGTTGTCTGACTGTATCACCACTGGTTTTGATACTACCTGGCTCTGGAACTTGTCCAGGGCTCTTCTTACAGTCTTTAACTCTCTGAGATTGGAGTGAAGGGACTGCTCTCAACCTGAAAATCGTCCTTGAGCCATATTGTGCTCGCACACCGCTCCCCATCCTGACTGACTCGTGTCTGTAGTCACAACAACTGGATTCTGAACAGCAAATGATGTCAGTCTGTTTACGAGGCCCACCAGCTGAGGTTGGCCCGGGCGTCTTTTGAAAGATAGATCATTTGTGACCTGTTTTTTGAATCCCTGTCCCACTGGGTTAGAAGGCATTGTTGTAACATGTTCATGTGGAATTTTGCATAGGTGAGGGTATCCAGAGCTGCTGCCATGAGAGCTAGCACTCTCATACAGTCCCCCACCTGCACTCTTTGCCTTTTGCATAATTTTGTTACTTCTGTCACTATTGTGTGTACTCTTTTTTGGGACAGGCTGAATGTCATGAGCTGTGTGTCTATGCATACTCCTAGATACTTGATTCTTCTGCTTGGGGACATGTGACTTTTTTGGTCGTTTACCAGCCAACCGTGAAATTTCAAAGTCTCTAGTACTTCTCTTGTATGAACTTCTGCTTGGTGCTTTGTATGCGCCGTGATCAAAATGTCGTCCAGGTATGGCCTTTTAGCCTTAGGCTTTCTATGATCACTACCAGGGTTTTGGTAAATGTTCTGGGCGAGATTGCAAGCCCAAAGGGAAGTGCAACAAACTGATGTTTCCCGAAAACCATGAAGTGCATGAAGATACTTTTGACGTTTCTGAAATACGGGAATGTGGAGATATGCATCTTTCAGGTCCACAGTTGACATAAATATGTCCTTTTCTAGCATCATGATGACAGATTTTATTGACTCCATTTTGAAATGAGTGACTTTTATATATTTGTTTAGTCTGCGCAGGTCCAGAATCTTTGACCACTTCCAGTACCCACTTGTCTGATGTAATCGTTGCCCAGCGATTCCAGAATTTTCGTAGTCTTCCTCCTACGGTCTGTTGATTTATTGGGCTTCTGGCGTCATTGTGCAAACTGCTTGAGGGTAGATTTAATGTCCCTCCCCCTTTGCTGATGAAAATTGAACCTGTTGGTTGCATTCTAGCCTCTTCTGTAACTTCTGCCAGGTCTGTATGATTTGGCCTCCTTGTAATCCGTTGATCCCCTGTATGATCTGTAGGAGTAAGATTTTCTTGCTTTTACCTGCGGTAAGAAGACTAACTTACCACCTGAAATTTTTTTAATAATACCGTCCAGCCTCTGGCCAAACAAGAATTCTCCCTGGAAGGGCAGGGCTAATAATTTGCTTTTGGAATGCGAATCCGCCATACAGGGCTTTAGCCACAATGCCCCTCTTGTAACGGCTGCCGTAGCTCCGCTTCTTGCTGCCATCCTTAGGGAGTCCAATGATGCTTCACATATGAACTCTATGGCTAGATGAATATCTTCCACTATTTTTTTTATAATTCCGCTCTTTTTACGCCATCAATAATGTCTGCTTCCAGGCTATTACTCCAAGTAATCATGATTCTTGCCGTCACAGCTGCTGAAACCTTGAGTGATGCCCCCGCTATGGAGTGCTGTTTCCTCAATCTTACCTCCGTTTATTTGTCCATGGAGTCTTTGAAAGAATTCATATCTTCTAGCGGTAGGGTAGTTCTTTTTGACAGCCTGGCGACCACCGCATCCACCTTAGGCGGTGCATTCCATTTTCTTACATCTTACGCGTTAAACTGGTACAGTTTATCCATCCTGGTGGCCACTGTCAAACGTTTGTCCGGATGCTTCCATTCCTCACACACCAGAGTGTGCATTAGTGCATTGGACAGGGAAAATACTCTATTTCTCTTTTTCATTTCTTTAAATAGCATCTCTTGAAGATTAAGTTCCTCCTTAGCATCTTCAATCTTCAGGGACTTGTAAATTAAATTTAGGAGGTTGTCCACAATGTCAGAATTAAAGCTTGCTTCTGCCTGCGATTTAACTGACTCCTGATCAGATTGGGCCGATGCTTCTGAGGGGGCTTCCACGTTTTCTTCTAGTGATTCCTCTGATGCATCGCTAATGATTGATCTGGACCTTTTTCTAGATATCTTTTTAAAGGTCCTCTTTTGTGATAAAGGTATCTGCTAAGGCTGACTTCACTAGCTCTAACATTTGTGGAGAAGGTTGGACTTTTTCACTTTCCATACATTCCTTGCAGTTGATCGTATCACAATCCTCTGGCAACTTTTTGTCACACATAGTACATTCCTTTTGTATTTGGCTTTTGACTCTCCCGGTTCTCTGCTGGTTTCAGACCTGATAAACAACAACATTGACTAAGCTACTGATTACTAAGACACAGGATTGCACTTAAAACCACTCTTACCCCGATTTCTTATGCTGCTGCGACCGCTTCTCCTCACTCATGGTGTCTGTTTAGGCAAACACCACTCTCCACTTTTCCTGGATCTCTAGGCACCCTAATATGAGTCACTTGCACCCACTTTACTGCTGATTAACCTGAGCGGAAAAGGCAACAGCTGATCTGCTGCCTGTGACCATTTCCTGCCCGCCCTCAGCACATAGGGGCGGGCAATAGAAGGAATCATAGCGCTACAGCGCGCGAGGCCCGTCTCACCACCTCTTCTCCTCGCCTATCTGCCTTAGCACCGGGCATGCAACGGGGGAGCGTTTACTGACTGTCGGCGGTCGCTGTGAGAACTGAGCCGAAGGAAATCACATTGGTGTTTCTGCCGCGACCACTCTGTAAAACCTGCACTCCTGGTCTGCTTCTCCCTAGCTCCATAGACAGGATAAAAAAAATAAAATAAAAAAAGACACTGGAGGGACGGAAGGAGGGGCTTACATACCAGTGTCTTAATTATCCTGTCCCTGGCTCCAAGAGGAAAGGCATAACCCAGGGTAGTGCTGACATGGAAGGAAGGAACTTTGTAATTAAGACAATTCCCAAAGCTAAGACCACTGGGGCTTCACAAATAGATTTTATACTGTACTCTGCATGGACTTCACCCCCTTTACGCAAACCTTTTTAATTGCATGTCAGATGGTGGGTCCTTTCCTCAGGAGATTTTGGAAGCCCAAATTTTAAACATTCCTAACTCTGGAAAGGACCCGTCTAACTTTAAAAGACTACTGGACTATTACCCTGCTGAATATTGATATCAATATTTATACACAACTTTTGGTGAATCTTATTAACCCCTTTTTACCTTGCCTAGTCCATTCTAATAAGGTTGGATTTGCATCCAGCATCATTTGTAGAGTCTTCAGCCTGATTGAGTTAGTCACATGCAACTCCGTTTATTTTGCTTTAACTAAACACAGACAAAGCTTTTGATAAGATGCAAATGATCTGCATGCAGATAACCCTTCATAGACAGGGCTTTAGGGATAAGTTTCATTCCATCCTGGCTCTGTATTCTAGGTCTTTAGCAATGGGATCTTTCCACCCTCTTTTCTATTTCCAATGAAATCCGGCAGGGGTAACCCCTTAATCTCATAATTTTCGTACTGGATATTGTGCCTTTACCCGAAATGATCTGCTCTCCATCCTGTGAATGTTCTCACCTCCTGCACAGGATGCCTTGTTTGCAGACAATGGACCGCATTCACACTTAGAATTTTGCAACTTTTTCCATGCTTATTTTTAGGATCGGATAAACTGCGCATGCGTAGTAACTTTTATGCAAGCTACGTAGCATTTCGGCACGGAAATCCATTAGGCACGGACTTCAAATCCGTGCTTAGTGAGATACGTCCGAAGGAGCAAAGAAAGAAGTTAAGTGAAAGTGGGTGGGGGTGGGGGGAGGCATTTAAATGGACAAATATGGGCACGGTTAGGAAAGTACACATGTACCTAACCAACTTAAGCAAAAATATACGCACGTAGAGTTAAGGTTGCCCTATGGTGGCGGAAGTCTGCTAAAATCCATAAGTGTGAGGGGAGTGTCGCCTCGCAAAGGTGCGTATATTTGCGACTATATTTGGACTGTATTCACACTTAAGTGTGAATACAGTCCAGTGTCCTTCTATTTGTTACCAGCCCAGAGACTTCGTTGGTGAAGTTAATTAATTTTCATAAAGTTTTCTAAAGCTTCCCTGTATAAGCTAAATCTTACAAAATGTGACGCTCTCCTGATCAATATTAAGGTTTCACTGCTTACTAGCCAGCAAACGAAATTCCACTTCACCAGGAAATCAATCTTTTGGAGTGCCATTGCCTTTACTGTGTACTTGGTGCATTTGTATGTCACCCCCTCCCTTATTAGGATGAGGGTGAGACTGCTTCTATAATATTAATAATAATAATAATAATAATAATAATAATAATAATAATAATGTCTCTCTCCTCTCTCTATCTATCTACACATACATACACACATATACATACACACACACACACACACACACTTTCTAAGATAAATATTGCACAACGTAACTACTTCCTTTCTAATGGGGCATGTTACTTACAGGTGACGGGGACTGCGATGGGGACGATTTTTGCTAACTTATACATGGAAAACTGAAAACAGGATATTTATTCCATCACCTCGCACTCCCCGATTAAATTGTATGGTCGGTACATCAATGACCTGCTTATTGTTTGGAGTGGGTCTAAATTGGAGTTTGAGATATTTGCACAGAGTCTCAGTAAAAACAATTATGGTCTAAAATTTACGGCCAAATTTGAGGGAGACTAGCTAGAATTTTTAGACCTTCTAATAAAAGCACCATTGTGTCCTGAAGCTAAAATAAACACCATCACGTATATTAAAGAAACAGATGCTAATAGCCATCTTCAATTTGATAGCTAAAAAGATGCAAAAGCAATATTGCCTACTTTCAGTTTGCACGCCTCAGATGTAATTTTTAGAATGGAATTATCCTAGAGATATTATTGATTCTAGTTATCTGAAAGAAAGGGCAAGAGATCATGCCACTTTGCTAGACCATCAGCAATAGCCTAAAACATAATGTATCTGATTTATGCCCCTTTATTACCAACTACAATAGTGCTAGTGGAAACATACGAGATATAATAGCTAAACACTTGTCTATATTAATAACGGACCCTATACTAAATACAGTTCTACCAGATAAACCAATTGTGATATTTTAAAAGAGCAAGAAATCTTAAATCGCCCCCACTTACCTTAAACCTGTAGAAAAAAGTGACACTTTCTCATTTTTGCATAAGTTTATCAAGGCATTTCACCCAATTCCATGGGGCTAATAGTGATTCATTAAAGGTTAAAGCCATTGAAGGGGAGGTGATAGAGAGAACAGGTCATTACAACAGGAAATCTATTGGACTGTCACTTTAAACATTTTGGCCCTGATTCAAAAATAAAAAGTTTTTCATCTGTTGCAAACAGTATTAGAGTTGAGAGGTGATATTTCCTATCCCAAGTCTAAATAACAGTGTAAAGCTGGCCATACACTAGGACGATTATCGGTCCCAGCAGGTTGTGAGCCGATAAACGTAACGATTTCCCGCTAGGAAAATGTCCTGTTATCAGCACCATACACTTCTTCTGCTGGGGCCTATAAGCCTAGCAGAAGAGGGGAGTTGGCAGCGCTCTCTGTTGCTGCTGCTGCTTTATATCTATGTACAAAGCTGCTCTGACAGCTTTGAAGGTATACTTTAAAGCTGTCAGAGCAGCATAGTACATAGATATAAAGCAGCAGCAGCTCTGAACAATAGGGAGCTATTCAGCTTGCGGATAGGCTCCCTTAAAATATCCCAATTGAAATCAAACATGTCGAAAGATCAAATAATCGCACCACAGCATTTCTGGTGCGTTTATTTGACGTTTCAAAAATGTATTTGTACCATATACTAGAGCGATTGTTTGCTCGATCACCCGATAATTGGTAGATTGACAATTGACAATTTTTTTTTATTATGCGTCTTGTACATGGGGAAATACGGTAGATTGTGTCAGAAGTCTGGATCCAGACTTAAGAAGGAGCTTGAAATTGAGAGGAAAGTTACTCCTGGGCTAAACCATGTTGATTTCAGGGGAGTCATTCCATCTGTTATAAACAGTAATAGAGTTGAGAGGTGAGGTTTCCTATCCCAAGTCTAAATAACAGTGTAATGGTAAAGGTGATCAGTATCTATGCACAGTAAGCAATTCAAAGATATATCCCTGCATGCAAAGAATACAATTAACTTGACTCCCCCTAAAATCAACAGGAGTAACTTTTTTCTCTTAATTTAAAGCTCCTTCTTAAGTCTGGATCCAGCCCAGAGTGTCTACTCAGTACATACTACAACACAGAAAAAAACTAAACTGAATATGTACTAATTGTGTAGGACTCTGCTCCCACATACTTCCATAAGCTATGCTTTCTATCCTAGCAAAGTGGTGATTTACAGACTGAGTAAAAGAAGACCACAGACAGATTAAGACCGATCTGGACCATGATATATATCTCTCTCTCTCTCTCTCTCTCCTGCCAGAATATCGGGTTTCCGCCTCCTGCCCTCTCTTCCAATGGCTCCCCTGGACAGATTACCTTCATGAAGAAGGTAGGCAACAATCAGCATCTACTTAGTCTTCTCATTCTGCCACCTATCCATACTAAACAGTGATATTATTGGCCCCTTTAAGACCCTCCGGTTCCAGGCTAAGCTGTAATGTTGTTACGATTCCTGTTGTGGTGCAGTTCCACCGTTAAAACCTTCCCAGCACTCTGTAAGTTCATCTTATCTTGGCATGTCAATGTTGTTCTCTTGGTTATATTGTTATGCACTGTAACATATGATGTTCCCCCTCCCCTCCCCCCACCTTTTTTTTCCTCTCTCCTCCCCCT
>WWET01007403.1:22386-36460 GCA_011038615.1 Limnodynastes dumerilii
AGAGAGGAACAGAAGATATACAGACTACACACAACAGGAAACATCATAGAGATAGAGACTGTGGACTTTGACAGAAACTGTAAGCGCGAATCCCTTTGATCCATGTTATATATTTTTGTTATTTTGGTTTCCTAACAGTGGAGGTTCCACTGGTGGGGAAGTCCATACAAAAAGGGTTTATCAAATAAATTTTTTGATTAGAGTGTATCCCTGTAGGAAAGAGGGGATCGCAGCTGTTTGACATCTAGGGGCGCAGATTAGTGGTTCCATTATATAAATGTAAAATATGTTTGTTTGTTTTTTTTAAGTTTGTTGAGCAGCCACCGGACAGCCCTGCACGCAATATTTAAATGAGAAAAACACCCATTTTCTCATTTAACTATCATGGAACTCCCAGTTCCACAGGCGCAGTTCTATCGGATGCGATCACAGATGGGTGGGTACACTTGCGCCCATCTTTCTATGTGCACTCCTGATGTGAGCATGCGCAGTGCTAATTTTTGCTGCGCTTCCTTTAGGACCATATAGCACGGATATATATTTTTTAGTCTTTTAGTCTTTGATAATAGGAAAAGTCTACTTGCAGAGTTGTTCAAGGTTAGGAACAAAATCTAGAGAAGTTGTTTTAAATATTTACTGCATATAATCTTTAATCACAGGTAAGCTATGATTCTCAGTCACAAGTATTATATATAACTCCACTATTCAAGCCTTAAACAGGGTACACACTGAAAGTTTTATGTAGTAATCTGACATATGGTCAGATCTGTAGTATCGACTCTAGCACTTACGCCGCCCCTTGTACATACTGCTTTCTAGTTTCCTATGGATCATTTCACAAGACTGTTCACATAAATCTTTACTGCAATGACATGGTCGCACTCTAGGTGGTGATATTCAGAAATATTTTTTTTTATTATTATTTATTTATTTTTACACGCAGACATTGGGACATCATTCACTACAAAAATTAAGCGCTCCCAAAAAAAACTATAAATTTTAGAAGATTCATCAGAATTGTTAGATTATACACACTGGTGAGAGATCAGAACAATTATCAGCAGAAATAGCTGTAGTGTGTACTCACACTTATTCTTGGGGATGGTCAGCATTTACTGAATTTTTAGGTTAGTTTGTTAACATTCAGAAAAAAAAACAAAGCTTTTTCTGTTAAGGACTACAAAACTCACAGGGGAGAAGGTTCTGTTGATAAAAAAAAAAAAAAAAAAAAAAGTCTGCTGCTGTAACATAAGGAGCAAATATATCCTATTAAAAAATTTTTTTTTGAGAAATACAAAATTATGATTTTGAAAATGTTACATTTTTAATTTTTTGTGAAATACACTGATGAGTTATATATCATTTGAAACCCTGTGTTGATTGGTGTGGAATAACCCATATGAGTAACTAAAATAAGCAATTTGTATGTTGTCATGTCTTCAAGAAAAACATATAAACACAGATTATAAAAGCCAAACATGCTGGCCAATGGTATGGACTAAAGAATCAAGGAAATGAAAGTCACAAGCCAAGGCTAAGCATGGAGAAAGCTGCAAAAGCTGGCCATACACTAGAGCCATTATCGCTCTAGTTAATGGCCAGGATCAAGTTTTAAAACTTCCAATAAACGCACCAGAAACCCTCTGGTATGATTGTTGGATTTTTAAACATGTCTGAATTATATCGGAAAACATTTTTCTATAACACAGATGTTACCATAGTAACTGATGGAAACTTAGGAGCAGAGTTATTTGTACCTGGTGGAATGGTTCATGTTGGAGGTTCTGTGGCAAATTAAATTCAGACTTTATTGTAATCTGTGTTCATCTTAAGCAGGATACACACAGGAGAGATATCTGTTGATTATCCTTCCAATAACAGGATAATCAGCAAATATCTGTTCAGTGTGTACTGTGAAACAATGTAGCAGAATTGTTAGATCTGTCCTGCATAGTTTGAATTTTTTTTTTAGGAGCGCCTAAATATCACAAATCAACGATGTTATGATCTTTGTTTTTTTTGTGTGTGCTTACCAATGATTCCTCTTCAACGATAGCCCTGCCTCTTCTTCTTTAGAGCAGCCTTTGTGGGGGTAGCTACATTTTTATTTTTGTTTTCAAGCTGCAGTAATATTTTATTCTCCATTGAGTGAACTACTGACAAGTAGATTATAACAGGGGGCAGGAGCAAAGGAATACTTCATAATAGATCAGGTTGTAGGACATGCCCACATTTTTTAGAAGCTGTCTTCGAACCCTAAACCTTAGTTACCTCTTGTACTTAATTAAATTTAGAAGCAATGTATTTGAGACGGCAGCTAGTGCAGATTTTCTGACTCCACACGCTCTAGTTGACGCTGCAGTCAGGACATTCATTAGCATAGTAGCTGTATGCTAATGATGGGCTGACTGTAGCAGGAGGAGGATGAGGCGGCCAGATTGTCTGGGACAACACTTGATCGTTGCACAAAGGACTTACGGGAACTATCCAGCATAAAATCGTTCCAGTGTGTACAGCTGCAGGATCGCCACAGTAATCATTAGTATATCTTTAAATTGTTTAAATATTGTTTTCTTTTTTCAGTGTGTCCCTGCTTAAGTCTCGCTGCAGCTTCTGCATTGAGAACTAGTGAAACAAGCGATATAATATTTATTTCCCTGTTCCCAAAGGCTTCCCAAAATGAAACTTTAACCAAAGAGATTGTATTTTAATGCATAACACACTTTATGGACAAAAAAGTTACACTTGTTTGTTTTTTTGTTTTTTTTTTTTAAATATTCAAGATCAGAGGTCACATCATGGGGCTGATTCAGAGTTGCACTTACACCTTTTTTTAGGTGCAAGTGTAGACCTGAGCAATACCAAGTCAAAACGCAAGGGGAGGCAAATTTAATTTGTGAAAGCAGAATTAGAATTGAAAGGTGAAGTTGCTTAGTTGAATTCTATTTTGTAAATTAAACATAAAAATATGCAGTATTGGAGTTCTATGTGCAAACGTAAAGTATTTTCTTTGCATGCAAAGAATTAATTAACACCCCTTACTTTAAAAAAATGGTTTAGCTGAGCTGTACACTTGCACCTTTTTTACCCTTGCTCCCAAACTCTGAATCAGCCCCCGTGTGTTAAAAATCGTTAAATATAAAACAATTAAACAAAATTAAATATAGTGAAATATAAAACTTTTTTTTATGAAAACTATGGTCCCTTAGCTTCAAAATAAGACCAACATGAAATTCCTACAACAACCAGAAGAAAAGCTATGACCATACAAGCATACATTTCACACTTTTTGTAATGTTTGCAACCCTGTTGTGTAAACACAGTATCACTGAGGGCTAAAATTTTACATATGAAAGTTAATATATGGTCTACCATCCTACGAAATTTGGCATGGAATGACCCGCATGTTAATGCTCACAAGCAGGGCACTCTATCCTCCTGTCTTTCTTCCTTCCCCACTTTGCCCAATCTCATTCTCACTCTACCATCTGTCTTTGCTCTTCCTCTTTCTTTCATATTCTGTATTGTACTAGTTTATCACATATGTTGTGTATACTTTATTGTATCCTGTATGTTAACCAGTAGTCGCGCAACATAGCATTTTAAGGAACATTTTTTATTTCATTATCGGTAATTAAATTAAATGATAAAGCTGTCTATACTTTTCCAAACTCACCATTTATAAGTAATAACTATGTTCAGTTGCTTCCCTGTGTCAATGCCATTATATAACACTTAACTCTTATTTAATTACCAAATTATATGCTCCTCTCGACATCTAATACATGTGGGGTATATTAGTGTTTTAGGAATGGCACAATATAATATATATGATAGATAGATAGATAGATAGATAGATAGATAGATAGATAGATAGATAGATAGATACAAAAAGAGCGTCACTCCAAGATTATTAAAGTACTAGGCTTTTGTTTCAATTTTAATGACATTTCTTCAGGACAGTCCAAATGCCGCTTTTTTGTTTTTGTATCTATATGTATTTGGCCATTTAGCCATAATGAGCTGACAGAGTAATTTGCACTTTTTTATTAGGACTTATTGGAGTTCCTTATCACAAAATTATATCTATATAGATATAAAGGAAACCAATGGTACCATGGCAACCGCAGTCAGTACACCAAATAGGAAAAATGCACAAATGGGGCAATTGCTTACAAAAAAATTGTCACACTGTCACCAGCGCTATAAGCATTTGAATATTCATGACAAGTTTCAAAACCAAAGCACTAACACAAAAAAACAAAATCAGCAAAGAAAAAAAATGGTGAACAAAAATGTAAAAAAAGATGTAAAAAGCAAAATGGTGGCATATCAAAAAAATTAATGAATGAGGTTGATCCTGGATCCTGACATGGTGTGGAGATAAAAGTTGAGAGACATTCCTCTGCCTACTCTGAACCAGTGTGGATGACTAAACTGGAAGCACTGATAATATGGGCTGATATTTTTCTATTGTGTATTTATACCTGCCTCCAGGATCATCTGCATTCTTTCATTTTCTGATATGCTGCCTTTTTTTTTTTTTTACATCTTCAGGTTGTTATTGACAATTATTCAATTATTTTCTTTTTTTTACTGATTTTTGTTTATTTTTTTGTGTTTTAAAAAACTTGTGTTGTATATTCAAGTGCTTATAATGTTGCTGGTGATTAAAAGTGTGACTCTTTCAATTTGGTGCTCTGACTGTGGTTGCCATGGTGACCATTGTTTACTTATGAGTCTTGCACCCTGCTTTTTTGTAGCTCGTGTGGTCCGTCTTTTACTTAAGAGTGGCTCCTTTATGTAGAGCAGTGGTTTCCAACCTGTCCTCAAGGCTCCCCAACAGTACATGTTTTCCAGATCTCCTTGCTGGAGCACAGGTGTGTTCATTGTTGACTGTTTAAAAGATCAACAGGTGGTATAATTATATACCTTGTTCTGTAGGTAGATCTGGAAAACATGCACTGTTGGGGAGCATTCAGGACTGGTTTGGAAACCTATGATGTAGAGAGATGAGAAAAAGCTGTTTGTATCTATGTATTAATATCTACAGATGTCGTATGGACTGTTAGACATAGAACTATATATAGGCACCTATAACAAGCTTGTGTGTAGAGATATATACATATACTTGACACCACTACAGAATCGATCGAGATTCTGCAGCCAGGAGTCATCGGAGAAGAAAAAAAAGAACTGAAAAAAAAAACTGCGTAGAGATACGTATGGGACAAATAGTAAAGCATGCCTGTTATTTCTGATTCGTCATAGATGCCCAGACAGGCGTTAACGCGATCACTGATGTTAACCATGCTTCAGATACTATGTGGCACATTATAAACGTGATTATTATTAATAATACAAGTAACAATCTGGGTACAATATCCGGCTAGAAAGTCTGGCTTCCGAAAAAGAGATATTCGAAAGTTACTTTTCGAATGTCCCTTTCTCAGATACTAGACTTTTTGAAAAAAAATTTATGAATGCATACTCACCCACTCACTTTCGAAAAGAAGAGATCACTCCGCTCTCTGGACCGAGGGGACAGGTGAGTCAACTCTTTCTGCTGGGTTAGGGTCAGGCTGCCAGGAAGGAGGGTTAGGGTAGTAACAGGGGAGGGTTACAGTAAAAATTAGGGGAAAGACTCATTTCTTTATACTTTTTGGAGCACCGAAAGGTTGGTGCTCCGTGGATCAATTGCAATGCCTCCTTGAGGCACATGCAATCGAAATCCCAGCCAGTTCGAAACTGACTGGGGAGGAATGGCCGATTCGGACCAGAGCCCCATACCCGTAACAATCAAAGGGCTGGATGGAGACTTAAGAAGGAGCTTGAAATTAAGGGCCTGATACACACTTAAGAAAGTTCTTAAAACAAGAACTTAAAGTCACTCCTGGGCAAAACCATGTTGTTTTTGGGGGGAGTCAAGATAATTGTATTCTTTGCATGCAGGAATACATCTTTGGATTACTTACTGCACACAGACACTGACCAGCTTTACTGTCACACTATTGTTTAGACTTGGGCTGGAAAATATCACCTCTCAACACTAATACTGTTTGCAACAGATGAAATATGACTCCCCTGCAATCAACATGGTTTAGCCAAGGAGTAATCTTAAATTCTTATTTTAAGAACTTTCTTAAGCCTGAATCAGGCCCTAAGAGAGAAAAGTTACACCTGGGCTAAACCATGTTGATTACAGGGGATTCATATTTCATCTGCAAACAGTATTAGAGTTGAGAGGTGATGTTTCCAATCCCAAGTCTAAATAACAGTGTAATAGTAAAGCTGGTCAGTACCTGTATGCAGTAAGAAATTCAAAGATATATCTGTACATGCATGCAAAGAATACAATTAATTTGACTCCCCCTGAAATCAACAAGGTCTTGCCCAGGTGTAACCTTCCTCTCTTAGGGCCTGATCCAGAGTCTGTAATTACGCGAGACGCCCCGTCACTCCCCTCTGTCATGCAGGCTTTATAGCTGCTTACACTACCATAAACCTGCCTTAAATGGGACGTACGGATCAGCGGTCCGTACCACCGCTGATCCGCTGCAATGTGGGAGCCCCTTCCCACACTGTACAAATTAAATGTTTGCCCCATGTTTTCCAGGTCTCACTGCTGGAGCACAGGTGTGTTCATTACTAACTGTTACATTTTAAAAGCTCCACAGGTGCTGCGCATTATATCACTTGTGATTCTTTAAGGAAACCTAGAAAATATGGACTGTTAGTGGTCCCTGAGGACTGAGGTTTGGGAACACTGTTTTACATAACTGCTAACAGTTAAGAACCTTGCTTAGGCATAAAGGCAACTTAAAACGTTGCAGGTAGCAATTAGGTGTAATGTCATAATCCAGAGGCAAACAAAAACCAATTACTTAATTTGCTTCACATGCACTTGCCATATACACGTGTGTGTATGTGTATCTCCTGGGAATCTCCATGTGAGGTATGCTCTTGGTTTAGAAAGATATTGGATATGTGACCCAAAGTTGAGGCTCTATTTAGAGTTAAGATTAGAGTTAGGACTGTTCCCAATTACTTGCTTCACATGCACTTGCCATATACACGTGTGTGTATGTGTATCTCCTGGGAATCTCCATGTGAGGTATGCTCTTGGTTTAGAAAGATATTGGATATGTGACCCAAAGTTGAGGCTCTATTTAGAGTTAAGTTAAGATTTAGGACTGTTCAGCAGAGAAGCCTTGTAAGTGGCGAACAGCTTATCACATATCTGCAGATATTTGTAACTAATTCTCTGATTTTTATTTTAAAGATAGAAGTTTAGTAACTGAGTAATGGCTAGAGTGCCAGGCCATGTCTTGTTTTTTGTACAAATTCCCCTTGCCTTGTGCACCGGTCATATATATTACTTTATAAACTGATTTTGTAGCTGCCTTCATTTTGGATATGTGATGTGAAAGAGACAAGTTACATGGTGCAGGTGGTCCGAAGTTTCAATCGCCTCGATTGAAACGTCGGACCACCTGCACCATGTAACTTGTCTTTGAACATTAAATATCAGCTCTCATAAGAGCTTTTGACCACCTATTTTTGTCAGTCTCCTTGAGTGCCTTCAATTTTCTCTTTGCCTGTATCTACACTCAATGGTAGCTGCACCAGGAGCGCAAAATTCATTTGTGGTTGACTGCTGGTCTCTCCCTTTTTTATATATATTGTGATAGAGACAACACATCTCCACATGAAAGTAATCTGGAGTGTGACAAAGACAGCATATCTCCACATTAGAGTAATGTGGAGAATCCTGACCAGGTTTTGGAGCGGCAGTATAGAACCTGGGTGTGATCAGGCTTGGGGTAATCAACAGCATCTGTGCTCTCAGGATATAAGTGTTTCAAAGACAGAGGGTCAGGACTCTTGATGGCGGTATAGCTGCCCAAGTGATAGGCCGGGGGTTGGGTTAGCATAGGGAACCTCTGGAACACTTGAAGAGTCTGTGGATTGTCTATGAATTATGCTGTGACCTTATATGCTGCACTGCTGTTACCTGGTATTCTGTCTGACTGCTGTGGAATAAAAGCTTTTACTTCAAAGCAAAAGACGCAAAAGACGATATCACTCCACCACCACTATTGCCGGACCGATGTACAGGTGAATAAACTCTCTGTGCGGGCTAGGGAGGGTTAGGATCAGGCTGCAGGGGAGGGAGTGTTAGGGTCAGGCTGCAGGGGAGGGAGGGTTAGGGTCAGGCTGTAGGAGATGGTGGGTTAGATCGCAATGCCTCCTCGAGGCATATGTAATCGAAATCCCAGCCAGTTCGCGACTTGCTGGTAGAAAATGGCACTTTTTGCTGTTCTACCCGGAGACCCACACCCATAAAGCATAGCACTGAGGTCCAGAGTTCAGTCAGTCATTTATTCTGTGAGAAATTCTGTTGGTCAGTCAGTCCGTGAGAAGATTCTGAGTGTGACAGAAGATTCTGTGAGAGGAGTCTGTGTGACAGAGATTTCTTCTTCAGAATTGTCAGAAGCGGTTTTTTTGTTTTGTTTTAAGAGTTTTTTATTTTTTTTACTTATTATTGTGGCTTAACATCTATAGCATCAATTGATGCAGTTACTCTACCACCCAACTAATAATTGTAGGTTCAACCTCACATCCATATTTTTAAATAAAAAGAGTAAATAATTACACCAAAAGGAGCTTCATTTACTAGAGCTTCAACAAAATTGAAATAGTGTAGAGAGTTGTTTACTGGACATTTTCACACATTCATCCTAAGTAAACTGCACGTGTGTAGAATGTAGAAAATAACAATGATAAAAAAGACCAATTAACTTGCTTAAAACATGTTAATAACCTAATATGTTTTAGGCTTTTTTTGGGGATACAGTTGCCGGCCTGGTCGACCCTATTTCGAACATGATAAAGCCGCCAGCTGGATGATGGCTGTATCATTGGCCCGTCCAAAAGTATGATGTCATCTATGTATCGTTTAAATAACAGAATGTTCTTTCTATGTACAGGATGTTCCAAAAAGAGTTTTTTCTCTACTGCGAACATGTAGGCATTGGCGTACGACGGGGCCACATTGGACCCCATCGCACAGCCCTGGATCTGCATGAATACATGTTGCCATCAAAATAGAAGAAATTATGCCTGAGTACCATGTCCAACAAGGCTTTGAAGAGCTCAATCGGGGGCCCTGTATACGTAGGGTGTTTGGTTATTAAGACAATTGTAGCCTGAACACCTTAGTCATGGGGGATGTTGGTGTACAGGCTCACCACGTCAATGGTGCACATCAGACATTGTTCAGGTAGGGTTCCCAAGGATTGAAGTACCTGCAGAAGGTGGGAGGTGTCTTTCAGGTACGTGTCCTGAATTTGTATAATGGGTTGTAGTACCTGGTCCAAAAATTGAGATACTGGTTGGAACATAGACCCTCTGGCAGATATGATGGGTCTGCCAGGGGGTTGTTGTAGAGATTTGTGCACCTTCGGCAAGGTGTAAAGTATAGGGGTCTTAGGGTACCTAGTGCACAGTGCCTCTTGCTGCTTCGCTGTGAGATGACCATCAATCTTGGCTTGCTGGAGAATTGAGTTCAATTTTTTCTGAAACTCACAGGTGGGGTCCTGTGTAAGTTTGAGGTATACGGATGGGTCATTGAGCTGTCGATATATCTCCTGACAGTAGTCATCTTTGTTTAATAGCCCCTCCCTTGTCAGCAGGGCGGATGAGAATATTTTTGTCATCTTGTAGGCTTCTGAGGGCATTTCTCTCTGTGGGATTGAGATTGTGTCTGCTGGTGGGTAGCTGTTGTTGTGCTTTAATCATGCTTTGTTCCATCAAGCAAGAGAAGCATTTAAGGGAAACATTGGTGGAAATGGGATCAAAGCTGGACTTTGGTCGCAAGTTATAAGAGTTGACTTCAGGAACCCCACTCATGGGTGTTTCCTTGGCAAAAAACTCTTTCAAGCGCAGTGTCCTATCAAGGTGATGTTGTTCAATTTTGTTCTGAAAAGGATCAAAGAAGGTGGTGGGCACGAATGATAGGCCTTTGTTCAACACCGACTCTTCTGCTGCATTAAGTATATGGGAGGACGGGTTAATGACTACGTTCTCTGTGAGCGGAGGGTGCGTTGCTCGTCGCCACATCCCGCTCCTCCTGGTGATTCCTTGCCTCGGCCTCCTCTGCCTCTTCCTCTCTTGCCTGTCGGTGGTTTGTCCTGAAAACCCCGTTCAGGATTGTCAGAGGTTTGTGCTGTAGTATCAGCATCGCTGTCGCTGGTATTAGGGCCCGATGAAGCCTCAAAAGCATTGCGATACACAAATGGGCGCGGTCCGTAGGGCCGGCGTCTCACCTGTGTTGGTCTGATTTCAGTGCCAGAGAACCATGGGTATACGAAGTTTTCGTCGTAGTCATGCCGTACCTTGCGCATCTTGTCCTTTTTGAACCTGGTAAGGTCTAATTGATACTTGTTTAGTTGCAATTCCATTCTTGATAGCCAATCCTGATCAGTATCACCAATGAGTATTGGTTTCTTTTCCGCATCAAACTTTTTAAGTTTCTCCTCTGTTCCTTTGACCTCTCTAGCTGCTTCTTCAATTACTAGTATCATGAGGTCAAATGAGGCCTTGTTCAAGATCGCTACCCACCTTTTACAGAATTCTGGGCGGCTCCGGCCAATGGTAGGGATGTTCTTTATGCGGAATCCCTTAGGGATGGTTTTCTCCCTATAGTGTTTGGATAAAGTGATGCCATGCATCTGATAATCAAGCAGGCGCTTTTTAAGTCTCAGACCCAAGTGGAAAATGTCCCGTGGAGAGTCAAAGTCCAATGTTCCTTCAGTATCCTCAGCAAATAAAATAGCCTGGGATTGAGCCACAGTAAAACTGAGCATATCTCCTCTGCTAAGCGTTGCATTGGCTAAACCTCTGTTTTCAGTAGCAGACATTGCTGGTGTCTACTGTGCCGGAATCTGCAGCTGTTTGAATCCAACTTAAACAGCGGATCACGAAAGAATAGCAGTAGTAAAAAGTTTTTGTTATATACTTCAAAGGCAGGCAGGGTGCTCGGTGGGATGTCATGTACGAGTACACGGCAAAGTAATTAGATAACAGGAAAACAGTCACTCCATGGTTGCAGGGTAATGCTTTCGCTGCACTTTAGAAAAAGGTACAAAAAGGCAATAGGAAAGGCACTCAAAGACTTGGTATAGTGCATAAAAGGCTTGTCCAGCCTGTGGTTTAATAAGTGAGGACCGACGTTTCAGTAGCCAGAGCTACTTTCCTCAGGGTCAGTACAGATGGCAGAATAAACATACAAAGGCAATGTACAAAACATATGTCTTATTTATAACTAAACGTAAAGTACACTCACCCATACAGCAAGCCGCACGCATGCCTCCTGGCCGGATGTGACTCACGGAGGAATACCGCTCCGTTGTCAAGGGAAACAGAGGCGGGCCCCTAGCGCAGCCATCAGTCATCGCCGGCGGCTCGCGGGTGTAATCAACATTATAAAGGCACATAAACTGAGTTTGTTATGTGCCTGTATAATGTATTACTGCCTGTTTTGTACATTGACTTTGTATGTTTATTCTGCCATCTGTACTGACCCTGAGGAAAGTAGCTCTGGCTACTGAAACGTCGGTCCTCACTTATTAAACCACAGGCTGGACAAGCCTTTTATGCATTATACCAAGTCTTCCTGCGTGCCTTTCCTACTGCCTCTCTGTACCTTTTTCTAAAGTGCACCGAAAGCATTACCCTGCAACCATGGAGTGACGGTTTTCCTGTTTTATATATATCGGTCTCTTTGTTTTCTTTATTACTTTGCCGTGTATCTGTACACGACATCCCACCGAGCACCCTGCCTGCCTTTGATGTTATCATAAAACTTTTGATTACTGCTATTTTTCCGTGAACCACTGCTTTAGTTGGATTCAAACAGCTCAGCTACAGAGCTTAGTGGACACCAGCAATGTCTGCTACTGAAAACAGAGGTTTAGCCAATGCTACGCTTAGCAGAGGAGATATGCTCAGTTTTACTGTGGATCAAGCCCAGGCCATTTTATTTTATGAGGATACTGAAGGAACACTGGACCTTGACTCCCCAAGAGACATTTTCCATTTGGGTTTGAGACTCAAGAAACGACTGCTCGACTACCAGATGCATGGCATCACTTTATCTAAACATTATAGGGAGAAAACCATCCCTAAGGGATTCCGTATAAAGAATATCCCCACTATTGGTCGGAGCCGCCCTGAGTTCTGCAAAAGGTGGGTAGCGATCTTGAACAAGGCCTCGTTTGACCTCATGATACTAGTGATAGAAGAAGCAGCTAGGGAGGTCAAAGAAACAGAGGAGAAACTTAAAAAGTTTGATGTTGAAAAGAAACCTATACTCGTTGGTGATACGGATCAGGATTGGCTTTCACGAATGGAATCGCAACTTAACAAATATCAAGTAGACCTTACTAGGTTTAAAAAGGACAAGATGCGCAAGGTACAGCACGACTACGACGAAAACTTCGTTTACCCGTGGTTCTCTGGCACTGAGATCAGACCAACACAGGTGAGACGCCGGCCCTACAGACAGCGCCCATTTGTGCATCGCAATGCCTATGAAGCCTCATCGGGCCCTAATACGAGCGACAGCGATGCTGACACCACTGTACAAACCTCTGACAATCCTGAACGGGGTTTTCAGGACAAACCACCGACAGGCAAGAGAGGAAGAGGCAGAGGAGGCCGAGGCAAAGAATCACCAGGAGGAGCGGGATGTGGCGACGAACAACGCACCCTCCGCTCACAGAGAACGTAGTCATTAACCTGTCCTCACATATACTCACTGCAGCAGAAGAGTCGGTGCTGAACAAAGGCCTATCATTTGTGCCCACCACCTTCTTTGATCCTTTTCAGAGTAAAATTGAACAACATCGCCTTGACAGGACTCTGCGCTTAAAAGAGTTTTTTGCTAAAGAAACACCCGTGAGTGGGGTTTCTGAAGCCAACTCCTATAACTTGCGACCTAAGTCCAACTTTGATCCCATATCTACCAATGTTTCCCTGAAATGCTTCTCTCGCTTGATTGATCAAAGCATGATCAAAGCACAACAACAGCTACCCACCAGCAGACACAACCTCAAGCCCATAGAGAGAAATGCCCTTAGAAGCCTACAGGATGACAGAGACATTGTCGTCCGCCCTGCCGATAAGGGAGGGGCTATTGTTCTTTTAAATAAAGACGACTACTGTCAGGAGATATACCGACAACTCAACGACCCTTCAGTATACCTCAAACTCACACAGGATCCTACCTGTGAGTTTCAGAAAAAACTGAACACTATTCTCCAGCAAGCCAAGGTCGATGGTCATCTTACATCAAAGCAGCAGGAAGCACTGTGCACGAAACACCCCAAGACCCCAATACTTTACACCTTACCGAAGGTGCACAAATCTCTACAACAACCCCCTGGCAGACCCATCATATCTGCCAGAGGGTCGATGTTCCAACCAGTATCTCAATTCTTGGACCATGTACTACAACCCATCATTCAGATTCAGGATACATACCTGAAAGATACCACCCACCTTCTGCAGGTACTACAATCACTTGGAACCCTACCTGAACAATGTCTGATGTGCACCATTGATGTGGTGAGCCTGTACACCAACATCCCCCATGATCAAGGTGTTCAGGCTACAATTGACTTAATTTCCAAACACCCTACGTACACAGGGCCCCCGATTGAGCTCTTTAAAGCCTTGTTGGACATGGTACTCAGGCATAACTTCTTCTATTTTGATGGTAACATGTACTTGCAGATCCAGGGCTGTGCGATGGGGTCCAATGTGGCCCCGTCGTACGCCAATGCCTACATGTTTGCAATAGAGAAAAAACTCTTTTTGGAACATCCTGTACATAGTAAGAACATTCTGTTATTTAAACGGTACATTGATGACATCATACTCTTTTGGACGGGCACTACTGTTGATTTTGAAATAATGATGCTCACAGTCAATGAACTTGATCCTACCATCAAGTTCACACACAACTCCAGCACTACGCAGATACAGTATTTGGATGTACAGATCACTAAAT
>WWET01007404.1:1847-32447 GCA_011038615.1 Limnodynastes dumerilii
TCTCAGTACTTATGCAGGGTTCGGACAAAAGTAGGTAAATAAATATGACATTATTTTACCCACATTTAGCACAAGTGAAAGTCTAAAGTTACAAAATGCTGTGATTCTAGCAGGTGTGAAGTGGGCTCTGTGTACAGTATATATTTGTATGTGTTGAACGTGCAAACTGGAAGACTATGTGAGCTTCTCAACAAGATTTTCCAATTTACATCATCCAGGGAGCCCAGGTTCATCTGTCAGAGGGCTAACCACAAAATATATTTACTGCACATTACAGTGCGTCATAGCAGTGTGTCCCTTACAATCCCACACTGCCTGTAACATTTGCCTGACAAACTGCTGGACAGCGCTACAAAATCTCCTAATCTTCTAATTGTATTGACCAAAGCTCAATATCAGGTATGGTATCAGACCTTATCTAGAAGTTTCCTGGTGGGTCAGTGCCCTAATGAGGTCACCTCATACATAATTGGATTTAAAAATAGCCCCATCTTTATGATGAGGGGGGGCCCGCCTCTGCTAAGTGATAGGCTGTCACCTGCAAGGGGCTGGTCCTGGATGTCGCTGACTGTTGCTGTGTAGAGACGACTGGGACCTGGATCATCTCCTGGTAAGCGACTGCACCTCTCATCAGAAGAATTGTCTGTCAGTACTGTACTACGCAAGTATTTCAGTCTCAAGTGAAGTGTGTGTGTGTGTGTGTGTGTGTGTGTGTGTATGTGGGTGTGTGTAGTACATACATTAACTTGAAAGTGAGAGGCCTCTGTAGTACCATACCAGCGTTGGGCAGATGAATGGGGCACAGCAACTGCTTAAGGATCAGCTGTCAGTTTCCAGGCGTGGTTCCGGCATTTGCTACAAAGTAATCGGCAACGACAACTGGCAACTGATGGATGATCCCTAGGCAGCCGTTGTACACTTGCCACAAAAGATAGAGAGAAGACAGTAATGGTGAACAAAATGGAGTGAGGAGGGGGATAAGTGCTAAACTGTCCTCCAATAAGGTGTTGGTAATGAGCATAAAATAAAAAATAAATATAAAATTATATGAATTTAAAAATATATAAAATGTCCACTATTCAGAGCAGGTATGTAGGTTGATTGTAACTTCCCCCTAAATGAACTCCAGGATAAGGAATGGAAGATGACAAAGTAGAATAAAATGAGTTACAATATTTATTTAAAACAATCAATTGGACAACATTCAACATGTCATATATCGGTATAGTAGCTCAATACATCAATAAAAACGGATGCAGTACCCGGGAGAAGAGAGTCCTAACAGGGCAGTGTGCAGAGTGGTGCCTGATAGATGGTTATGGTCCGGGGAGTGCCTCCGCGCCAGCTCCCGGTCCGCTCCGTCTGGTCTCGTCTTCCCCGTGGTCTGCCGTCAAGTGCTGCTGTCTACTGACGCGTTTCGGGCACGAACCACCCTTTTTCAAAGTGAAGTGCAGCCTTCTGTTGTTCTTGCATATAAATAGCCGTTCAGTGTTAGCGGTGGGCCAATCACTGTTCTACTATGCTAATTACCAACACGCATTCCTTCTTACTTTACATAACATTAATGGGTTATAACCAATGGTATAATTATTATACATATCCTCTAGGTGCATAGTCTAAGTGATTCAACATTTCTATAAGGGGCTGTATCAAAACAGGAGCAGCTGATGACATATGTCAGTCCATGCTCCCCCTATCTGTCTGGACTACTCCTTAAGTGTTTATAACTTTTCTTTAAAAAACGAATATATATACTGAGGATATATAACCTAATAATATAATATTATAAATAAATAAAAGTGTCCCATATCATTAAAAATAAATTAAGCATAATGATAAAATAATAAATTAAAAACACTAAATAAAAGTAACTCAAAACATGGATTGTTATGAACCCCAAAAAAATCTCAACAATATAATGATCTACAAGGGGTAGACATAGATGGCTGGGCAAATACAAGGGGTAGACATGAAAGGCTGAGTACGTACATAGGCCAGACATGAATAGCTGGGCACTTAGGAAGGGCAGCTATGGATAGCCGGGCACTTATGAGGAATAGAGGAATAGAAATAGATGTCTGGACACATATGAGTAGAATAAATGGATGGCTGGGCACATACAAGGGAAGGAAATTGATGGCTGGAGGTATGCATAGGCAGGAAAAGGTAACAGGAACAGGAGGTGTACAGGACCAAAAAAGAATAACTGGTGGCAAACAGGGGCAGGATGACTAAGGTATTCAGGGACAGAAAAGGATGACTGGAGGCATACAGAGGCAAGAAAGCATGGCTGGAGGCATAAAGGGGCAGAAAAATTTGCATTGTGTGGTGATTATTAAGAATAATTCTGTAGAATTCTAGAATTTTTTTTCCAGGGCCATATTAATTTCACAATCCGTCCCTGGGCAAGAAATACCAACACTCCCATTAAAATAGATAACAAGAAAGTGATAGAGTTTGAGGTACTCCTGTGTTTGGCGCATTATCCTCCAATTTGTAGCTTGCATTCCTCTGAAACAAATCGAATGTTTAAGTGCATAGGCAGATTTTATTATATCAGCACTAGATACCACCTACCTAATATTGTATAAGTCCCTTTGTGCCACCAAAATAGATCTGACCCATCAAGGCCAGGACTCCACAAGATCTATGAAATTATCCTGTCATCAGGGCCGCCTTCAGAATATCTGGGGCCCGGGGCACACCAGCCCTGCGCTACCATCTGGAGACCCTGCAGTGATGGCAGTCCCCCCATCAGCTGCGGGCCCAGGACAGTAGTCCCGACTGTCCCCCCCTTCCCCCCTGGTGGTGGCCCTGCCTGTCGTATATGGCTTCAATATTTTAGTGGCAGATTCTTTAAGCCCTGTAAGTAGCAAGGTAGGGCCTCAATGGCTCAGACTTCTTTTATTTAGCATATAAGACAGATGCTGCATCAGATTGAGACCTGGGAAATTTGGAGGTGAAGCAAACACTTACCCACTGTGCCCTGTTCCTCAAACCATTCCTGAATAATTTTGTAGTATGGTATTTTTCAAAGTAAGATCCACCAGAACTGAAGATTTCCCAATTTATCATTTCCCAGAGCATCACGCTGCCTCTGCTGGCTTATCTAAACCCAAAGTGCATTTTGGTGCCATTTCTTTATGAATCACATCACATGATGTAGCAAAAATGTGATTCAACATTCAAGAACACCTTCTTCCATTGCTCATTGCACTGATTCTCACTTGGCCCGATTCAATTGCCGGCAAAGTTTTTAAAAACTTTGCGTCGGTAAAAATACGACGCCTTCGCCGGCAATTGAGCGCTAAAAATTCGCCCATTCAATTATTTTTTTACCGCTGCGCTAATTATCGTTCAAAAACCGGTGGATTTTTAACGCTAGAAAAGAATTGAATTAGAAAAAAAAATAACGCCGGTAAATTTTTTAAAAAAAGCGTTAAAAATACGCCGGCGAAGGGTTTTTTGACAATTGAATCGGGCCCACTGTGTCTGGGGGAGGAACCGTTACCAAATACAACCTAAAAGCAACCCGCAAAACCTGCCACTGTGGTGATCCTCTGACCCAGCTATCTAACCTTAGCAAATTTTCCCATGTTAAAGTCACTTGCCCATTTTTCCAGCTTTCAACACATCAACCTTAAGAAATGACAATACACTTGTTTCTTTTATTTTTATTTCTTTAATGTTTCAACCATAAATATATAGCATAACAGTTTATATATTGCATAACAGAAAGAACAACAAATTGTAATCTTTGGAAAAAGGGAGAGTTTCTTGAAGTCATACTATTTGGTGAAGGGGAACCTCAAGTTTGTAAAACAAATATTTCAACATTAACTATACCAAGGATATTTTGTAAAACCAAACGATTAACACATCTTCAAACATTGTAGCCACTAGACTATTGCGTCTTAGGAGGAGGAAAGAGGGAGGGGCTTTATTATGTCCCCAAAGGCTATAGGGTTCCCTCTCCTCAAATAAAATTTGGGGTATCCACAGAGAAAGATGATGATTGTGTAGAGATGCCTGCAGAAGTCTCCTATCTTTATGTTGCTTCAATTTGTTTTAGAAATTCAATACAGCAATAAATCCAAAAAGTAAAACCAAACCATTAACAGATCTTCACGCGTTGTAGCCACTAGACTATTGCGTCTTAGGTGGAGAAAAGAGGGAGGGGCGTTATTATGTCCCCAAAGGCTATAGGGTTCCCGCTCCTCGAATAACACTTTGGGTATCCACAGAGAAAGATGTTGATTGGGTAGAGATGCCTGAAGAAGTCTCCTCTCTTTATGTTGCTTCAATTTGTTTTATAAATTCCATACAGCGATAAATCCAAAGAGTAAAACCAAACCATTAACATATCTTCACGCGTTGTAGCCACTAGGCTATTGCGTCTTAGGTGGAGGAAAGAGGGAGGGGCTTTATTATGTCCCCAAAGGCTATAGGGTTCCCTCTCCTCGAAATTACACTTTGGGTTTCCACAGAGAAAGATGTTGATTCGAATAACACGTATCCACAGTGAAAGATGTTGATTGTGTAGAGATGTCTTCAGAAGTCTCCTCTCTTTATGTTGCTTCCATTTGTTTTAGACATTCCATAAAGCGATAAATCCAAAGAGTAAAACCACACCATTAACAGATCTTCACGCGTTGTAGCCACTAGGCTATTGCGTCTTAGGTGGAGGAAAGAGGGAGGGGCATTATAATGTCCCCAATGGCTATAGGGCTCCCTCTCCTCGAATAACACTTTGGGTATCCACAGAGAAAGATGATGATTGTGTAGAGATGTCTGCAGAAGTCTCCTCTCTTTATGTTGCTTCAATTTGTTTTAGACATTCCATACAGCGATACATCCAAAGAGTAAAACCAAACCATTAACAGATCTTCACGCGTTGTAGCCACTATGCTATTGCGTCTTAGGTGGAGGAAAGAGGGAGGGGCATTATTATGTCCCCAAAGGCTATAGGGTTCCCTCTCCTCGAATAACACTTTGGGTATCCACAGAGAAAGATGATGATTGTGTAGAGATGCCTGCAGAAGTCTCCTATCTTTAGGTTGCTTCAATTTGTTATGGAAATTCCATACAGCGATAAATCCAAAAAGTAAAACCAAGCCATTAACAGATCTTCACGCGTTGTAGCCACTAGGCTATTGCGTCTTAGGTGGAGGAAAGAGGGAGGGGCGTTATTATGTCCCCAAAGGCTATAGGGTTCCCGCTCCTCGAATAACACTTTGGGTATCCAGTGAAAGATGTTGATTGTGTAGAGATGCCTGCAGAAGTCTCCTCTCTTTATGTTGCTTCAATTTGTTTTATAAATTCCATACAGCGATAAATCCAAAGAGTAAAACCAAACCATTAACATATCTTCACGCGTTGTAGCCACTAGGTATTGCGTCTTAGGTGGAGGAGAGAGGGAGGGGCATTAATATGTCCCCAAAGGCTATAGGGTTCCCTCTCCTCGAATAACACTTTGGGTATCCACAGAGAAAGATGATGATTGTGTAGAGATGCCTGCTGAAGTCTCCTCTCTTTATGATGCTTCCATTTGTTTTAGAAATTCCATACAGCGATAAATCCAAAGAGTAAAACCAAACCATTAACACGTCTTCACGCGTTGTATCCACTAGGCTATTGCGTCTTAGGTGGAGGAAAGAGGGAGGGGCGTTATTATGTCCCCAAAGGCTATAGGGTTCCCGCTCCTCGATTAACACTTTGGGTATCCACAGAGAAAGATGATGATTGTGTAGAGATGTCTGCGGAAGTCTCCTTTCTTTATGTTGCTTCAATTTGTTTTAGAAATTCCATACAGTGATAAATCCAAAAAGTAAAACCAAACCATTAATATATCTTCACGCGTTGCAGCCACTAGGCTATTGTGTCTTAGGTGGAGGAAAGAGGGAGGGGCGTTATTATGTCCTTAAAGGCTATTGGGTTCCCTCTCCTCAAATAACACTTTGGGTATCCACAGAGAAAGATGATGATTGTGTAGAGATGCCTGCAGAAGCCTCCTTTCTTTATGTTGCTTCAATTTATTTTAGAAATTCCATGCAGCGATAAATCCAGAAAGTAAAACCAAACCATTAACAGATCTTCACGCGTTGTAGCCACTAGGCTATTGCGTCTTAGGTGGAGGAAAGAGGGAGGGGCGTTATTATGTCCCCAAAGGCTATAGGGTTCCCTCTCGTTGAATAACACTTTGGGTATCCACAGAGAAAGATGTTGATTGGGTAGAGATTCCTGCAGAAGTCTCCTCTCTTTATGTTGCTTCCATTTGTTTTAGACATTCCATACAGCGATAAATCCAAAGAGTAAAACCAAACCATTAACAGATTTTCATGCATTGTAGCCACTAGGCTATTGCGTCTTAGGTGGAGGAAAGAGGGAGGGGCTTTGTGATGTCCCTAAAATCTATAAGGATCCCTCTACTTAATCAAAATGTTAGGGCATCTTCAGAGGTTGATGGGGATGATGATGATGACGGTATATACAGATCTGCAGGGATTTCCTTTATGAACTAATAAGGACAGGTAGCTGTTCCTTTTATAATTTTATAGCCTTTGTCCATACTGCTGTAGAACAAACAAACAAATTTTAATACCTAATCAAATCGTTAACATTCTTTAACAGTTCTATACATTACTATAAGTTTAACAAAGTTTTGGGAATCAAACATCATTCGATCATTTTATATATATATATATAGACATGCAAAGCCAAATCATGGCCAGCCAGCACTCACAAAAATTGTATATCTTAATAATAGGGAGTGCAAGACATAAAGTGGTTAGGCAAAGTAATCAGCAAAATTAATTGCTAGTCAGCACCTACCAAAGGAATTATTCAAGTCCAGGCAAATGTGCAAAATCAATAAATTTTATGAATTTTTGTGCATATCACCAATTGATGAGTCAATCACAATAAAACGAAAAAATACAAAGTGACAAGTACTTAAAAAGAGTGTGGACATAACACATAATTCCGGATATCTTGACAAAAATATAGGAAACATGGCAGCATATCCATCCATCAATACAACTATTCAGTCTTCCAATAGGACATATATCAAAAAAATTAGAGAACAGCTAAGCTAAAAGTAGCATAATGTAATAGGCAACAATGGTCAGAGGTTCAAAGGCATGTTACTGAATGTCCATGGAAGAGATGTAGCAGAGAGACCGGAGAAATCCTATGTGGCACACCCGCGGCAGTGTCACCCGTTCAGCCCAACAGCTGTTTCGGTGCACCTAGGCACCATCATCAGGGAGTCACTGAACCGTTCAGCTGCAAACTTTTTTGACATATGTCCTATTGGAAGACTGAATAGTTGTATTGATGGATATGCTGCCATGTTTACTATATTTTTGTCAAGATATCCGGAGTTATGTCTTATGTGCACACTCTTTTTAAGAACTTGTCACTTTGTATTTTTTCGTTTTCTTGTTATTGACTCATCAATTGGTGATATGCACAAAAATTCATAAAATTTATTGATTTTGCACACTTGCCTGGACTTGAATAATTCCTTTGGGAAGTGCTGACTAGCAATTAATTTTGCTGATTACTATGCCTAACCACTTTATGTCTTGCAGAAGAACTACAGTTTGGTGCTTTAATGGGGATCCAAATTCTTTGTGGCAATGTAAAGCGCATGTTATATAGTATACTTGCACAGAAATATTATTATATACATATTATTATTATTATATTATAGAGTGTTCCAGAAACAATGATGGGAATGCTATGCCCACAGGAAGAGATTATACACTATTCACACAGGGGACATTCACATACAAACAATGGTCCAGATCCTAAACTACGTATGTGAGCGATCTTACGCTAGTCGCTGACGTAAAATCGCTGGTTTGTATTTACTGCGTATGCGCGTCAGATATTACATAACTCCTAATGTATGTATCATCAGCGTAACTATGAATGAAGGGGCGGGGCATCAATACGACACTCGTAAATACGCTTAGGAGGTGGAGGGAGGTATGTAAATTGGACAGTATGGGCTGGGTTTGGCCGTCACAGACATAAATCCATTACGTACGTCAGTACTTACGCTATGAAAATTGAAGGTATGGTTTGGGCAAAGTAGGTACGAGTGAGGGGAGTGGCTAGGGGAATGTATAGTAATCACGCTAGCGTAAACACGCTACGCATTCTAACGTAACTAGCTCGTAGGTCTGGATTTACCCCAATAATACTTGTGATGAAGAAATATTACCTACAAACAACAACATCAACAATTCAACACTAATAGTGTTACAAATAATGACTTACGGTGTCTGTATTGTAAACTGTGATGTTCTATGTCAAACACTTGTACAGTGTACGCTTTACATAGAACATCATGGTGTACAATACAGACTGAATCAAAGTGATAACTATACAATTAGGAAGGCATCCAATAAAACATAATAAAATGCAAAGGGGCTTTATTATGTACTCTGAGACTTTCCTCTCCTCATTTGGGCATTTAGTGAATGATGAGTTTTGTCTTTGATCTATTAATGTTAGGTATCAGAAATATGTGTAAAAATGATATTTCCATTGATGATTGATGATAATATGTCTCAGTGTTTTATCATCTTTTTACATAGCTGAATCATTGTTATAGTTATCCCTTTGTATATTTATTACTACACTTTTGAGGTTTTTAAAAAATTCTTGTCATAGGAAATTGAATGCACCATGTAAGGAAATAGCGAGATTCTAGTACAATTCCTTATATCAAGATTACAGTGAAATGTTGTTGTTTTTTTTATATCTGAAATATATTCAACATAAATGATATTAAAGAAATGTGGCCACAATTTTAAAAGATTAATTTTGACTACATTTTGAATCTACATCTATAATTTTTTTAAATATGTATTAAATTTAGTGCAACAAAATTATGAAAGTAATGTCGTATAAAGATATTTAAGAATACATTAATGGGGGGGGGCAAGAATTGTTCTTAAATAATTGATTATTGTAAACTGATTAGAAAATTATACATTACTCAGTAAAGGAACTTACATGACCTGAGCATCCAGAACTTCACTGTGTATATTTGTACATCTTTAAAAGTCCTGGAATACCTCATTACTGATCAGACGCTTCCTTATAGAACTTCTCTGAATGACTGCACAGGATGATAGTTTATGTGACCTGTAGCTACTCCTAGTAACCCACTTACTAAGGATGATGATACTGTGACCACTAGACAAGATGCATCAACTCTCATCTGGCAGAGATGACATCACAATGGTTGACATTTCAATTGGTAACCATGGTAACCAAACTTAGCCATCAAATAATTAGCATAGTGCTGTAATGGTATTATTTTTTGGTGAAAAAAGCTAACTTTTATTTCCTTTTCTCTGAAAATATGAGATATTGTCACTATACATAGGAGAAACATGACTAGATGCATGTTTGTATTATGTAGTGATGTTGGTCTTGGCAGAAGAGTGTATTATGTAGTAATGTTGGTCTTAGCAGAAGAATCACTGGTTGGGTGGTATGTACAGTGAATGCCACATTGCCACTGATTATACTAAATATTGTGATATACAGTACTGTGAGGAAGAGGGCAGAGCAACAAGGACATTTAATATCATGGTCCTTGAAGAGGAGTTTTTTAAAGGCCAAGACATTTTCACCCATATGAGTAAAGCTAATTTTAATTATAAATAATTAGTCCTATAATTTCAACAGATGTTTATAGATAATACATACACTTTTTTTTTACAGGACTAGCAAAAGAAACTTTTTACGTCTTTATACCTTCAACTTATTAATAGCATACCTTGCAGCTGCTTGCAATATGTACAGTTTTTGTTTAAAACATAATTTACGCCCTTAGAAACAAAGCTCCAAACATTTAAAATCCCTAAATTGAAACAAAGTGAACTTTGCCCCTGTTGCGCTAAAAGTCCAATCGCAACTTACCTTATTTATTCAATCCACACCCTCTTTTCCATTGTGGACCGTGAATCGGGACAGTGCTTCCTAAATCGGGTTGTGATGTCCTCCAAACATATCCATTGGAAGGTTCAGAACAGGTTCACCAGCTCAAACTTCTGCCCAGTTTACACCAACTGAGACCCCAAGCCTCTAGTATGTCTTATGGGGTCCAATATTACCACTCTGTGAAGTTATTCCCAAAGACTTTATTCAAATAAGCTCCACCCCTTTCTGCTAAAACTGACCCAAGTGAGCGTATTTGTTTAAACCACACCCATTTTTATGGCCCTGGCTCAGAAAAGGGTGGATTTTTTGTAGCTGAAACCCCATAATTATTTCAAGTTGGATAATGAATGGTATGTGTGCCAAGCTTCCTCCAAATCCATCTAGCCATGCAGGATGACAGTTGTGAATACACTTGTGCACCTGCTGTGAGGTCTGGACACTGTGACAGTTAGTGACTGGAAACAGACACCACGTGACCGAGTTCTGACCAATAGCAGGTCCAACCAGGATCCTCACCCCTGCAAATTGGGACAGTCCCTCCTAAATTGGGATGTGATGTTATCCAGATTCATCCAGTGCATGGCAAAGAACAGACTGAAGAGCCTGCAGAGACAGGAAAGGGATCAGTTTACAGTTGCCAGGGGATGGTTCCAGACGATGCCACAAAGAAACAGGAAGTCAATCTTGAGGCTGCCTCCACCCCACTCAGCAACTGGCAGCCCCGCGATTCGCTGTTTGTTGCTCTGTAGCAACAGCTAGCACCACCCCCTGGCAACTGTAAGCAGAGCTCTCCTTTCTTGTCTCCTGGCAGGCAATAATTGAGCAGCAGCAGCTGCTGTGTCTCTCTCTCATTGGCTTAATTCTGATCCTGTACTGCGGAGGGCCAGAGGCCTCTCAGGTGAAGTGGGTATACTGAGAGGCCTCTGCAGTACAGGCCCTGCGCTGGGCCAATGATAGGACACAGCAGCTGCTGCTGATTTTACTGTCATTAAAAAAAAAAAAGAAGAGGTGCGCCGATGAGGTAGCCTCCAGGCGGCCTCATGAGGGTACCGGCCTACCGGGAAACTTCCTGGCTCTAGGTTGTGGCCAGCTTAGTTAGAAACACATTTTATCAATAAAGAGGCAGGTGCGGGTAAATTTAAATTGTAATAGAGTTGAGAGGTTTCCCAGTTTAACTCTAAATTGCAGTATAAGGCTGTATAACCAGTATTTGAGTTCTAATTGTTCCATTGACCACATAGGTTTGGTCACTGCTATTCAAGGTAACAGGTTTAGTCCTATTAACAGGCTTGGTCCCTGTAAAAAAAAAACTAAAAAAAAACCTTGCCCCGAGAGTGACAAGTTGGGACAAGTTGTGAGGCGGACGGGACAGCGGGACAGTCCCCCAAAAGCGGGATTGTCCCGCTGGAATCGGAACACTTGGGAGGTATGCGGATATCGAGTTTTAATACTTTTATTCTAGTTGACAACCCTTACCAGCAAATAAATGCAGCCACTGCAGCCATTTTTATATGCATTATTTATTCACGAGCGCACATCTGTGATATGAATGACATTTCGCAAGAGCTTTGTTTTGGGAAGCAGAGGGTTAAAAAAATTTAACTTGAGCAAAGGTAAACTACCAGCGTGGGGGTGGGAAGGAGAGTGTCACTCACTGTTTGGTGTCTTCTCATGGGATCAGGGGTAGTGGGTGGAGTTGGGCCTCTTGTTCAAATAAAAGCTGTGGGAATCCTGGGGTCTGCCTCTTTTTTCTCTGTCTGGATTCACTCTCCCTCCCCGGTAGCTGGGTATCAGTTTATAGGGGTATTGCCAGTTTGGGGGGGGGCGCTGTTTTAGTAGCGTAGGCGGAAAGCAGGTTTATTTCTTTATTTGGTTAATATGTCTGTTTATTCAACATGTTTGTGTTAGACTGTGCGTCAATGTGATTTTGGATTGCGAGTTGCAATCCCTTTGAATTGATTGGAATTGATCATGTGTTGTGTGCTCATGGTTGTAGGTTGCGGACACATCCGCCACCGAAGGTAGAAATAACGCCATCTCAGTATGGCGTTAGTGGCTTCATGTCAGCGATCTCCCCATATTCCCCCCTTTTCCTCCCCCTAGTAGCTGTTATTAGGGGGGGGGAAGTGGGGCATGTATGGGGAGACCGCTGGTATGAAGGAGAATGCGGTCATTAAAAAAAAAAAAAAGTTAAAAAAAATGTGTATTTTTTTTTTACTTAAAAACATAAAGGAAAACATTCAAACATTTCTAACAGTTAAAAAAAAGACAAACTTACCTGTCCGGCAGACGCGTCCGACTTAGAAGCTTCCAGCCCCATATGAAGACCCTGCGCATGCGCAGTGGTTTTTCATATTTGGGCTGAAAATTTTCTAAGTGCGGCTGTGAAGTCTCTCTGCAGGGGACTTCGAGGGACCACATCGGAGGGGTGAGTATTTGTAAATCACAAACTGAAGAAAGACTGGCCCACTTGGTACAAAAAGGGGACAAAAGCTTTTTTTTAGGTATATAAATGAAAGGCGAAAAACAAAGGAGGGTATCGTAAGGCTCAAAGCAGAAAGTGGAATTCTTATTGAGAGTGAAAGGGCTATGGCAGATCATCTTAACAAGTATTTCTGTTCAATATTCAGAAAAGAAAGAGAGGGGAAGGGTCCACTTTTGAATGGGAAGACTATTAATACAATGGGGGCAATTACTACTACTTTCACTGAGGAACAGGTATTAAAAGAACTTTCAAAATTGAAAGTGGACAAATCAATGGGACCAGATGGGATACATCCGAGGATACTAAAAGAGCTTAGAGGGGTGCTGGCAAAACCATTAACTGAATTATTCAATCAGTCACTAATAACTGGGGTAATTCCAGAGGACTGGAAAATAGCAAATGTAGTCCCTCTGCATAAAAGTGGAAGTAGGGAAGAAGAGTCAAACTACCGACCAGTGAGTCTAACATCAATAGTAGGGAAATTGATGGAAAAACTGTTAAAGGAACAAATTGTACAGTATCTTAAATCCAGTAACTTACAAGATCCAAAGCAGCATGGATTCACTGGGGGAAGATCATGTCAAACAAATCTTATTGAATTTTTTGACTGGGATTGTGATTGTAACTGTGAGTAAAGGGGGTGACGGAGCCTCATCTCTCCGTCACCCCCTTTACTCACAGCAGCGCTGCAGCAGATAACAACAAAAGGTAAGTCATGGAAGCGGGGGCTGCTCCCGCCTCCTTTGCGCTGCGTCCTACGCAGCAGCGTAACTGGCGTAATCAGTGGGCCGACCCTGGTGATATGAATGACATTTCGCAAGAAGCGGAGGGTTAAAGAATTTTAACTTGAGCAAAGGTAAACTACCAGCGTGGGGGTGGAACGGAGAGTGTCACTCAATGTTTGGTGTCTTCTCATGGGATAAGGGGTAGTGGGTGGAGTTGGGCCTCTTGTTCAAATAAAAGCTATGGGAAGCCTGGGGTCTGCCTCTTATTTCTACGTCTGGATTCACCCTCCTTCGCTCCCCAGTAGTTGGGTATCAGTTTATAGGGGTATTGCCAGTTTGAGGGGGGGGGGCGTTTTAGTAGCGTAGGCGGGAAAGCAGGTTTATTTCTTTATTTGGTTAATATGTCTGTTTATTCAACATGTTTGTGTTTTAGACTGTGCGTCAATGTGACTTCATTTTGGATTGCGAGTTGCAATCCCTTTGAATTGATTGGAATTGATCATGTGTTGTGTGTTCATGGTTGTAGGTTGTGGACACGTTTGGCACCGAAGGTAAAAATCACGCCATCTCAGTATGGTGTTAGTGGCTTCATGCCAGCGATCTCCTCATATTCCCCCATTTTCCTCTCCCTAATAGCTTTTATAAGGGGGAGGAAAAGTGGGGCATGTATGGGGAGACCGCTGGTATGAAGGAGGATGCGGTCATTCAAAAAAAAAAAAAGTCAAAAATAAATGTGTATTTTTTTTTTACTTAAAAAATAAAGAAAAACATTAAAACATTTATAACAGTTAAAAAAAAGACAAAACTTACCTGTCCGGCAGACACATCCGACTTAGAAGCTTCCAGCCCTATATGAAGACCCTGCGCATGCAATTTTCTAAGTGCGGCTGTGAAGTCTCTGGGCATGCGCAGGAACTTCATTCCTGCGCATGTGCAGGGGACTTCGAGGGACCACTTCGGAGGGGTTAGTATTTGTAAATCACAAACTGAATAAAAACTGGTCCACTTGGTACAAAAAGGGGACAAAAGCTTTTTAGGTATATAAATGAAAGGCGAAAAACAAAGGAGGATATCGTAAGGCTCAAAACAGAAAGTGGAATTCTTATTGAGAGTGAAAGGGCTATGGCAGATCATCTTAACAAGTATTTCTGTTCAATATTCACAAAAGAAAGAGAGGGGAAGGGTTCACTTTTGAATGGGAAGACTATTAATACAATGGGGGCAATTACTACTACTTTCACTGAGGAGCAGGTATTAAAAGAACTTTCAAAATTGAAAGTGGACAAATCAATGGGACCAGATGGGGTACATCCGAGGATACTAAAAGAGCTTAGAGGGGTGCTGGCAAAACCATTAACTGAATTATCACTAATAACTTGGGTAATTCCAGTGGAATTAGCAAATAACTATAGCAAATAGCAAATGTCGTCCCTCTGCATAAAAGTGGAAGTAGGGAAGAAGCGTCAAACTACCGACCAGTGAGTCTAACATCAGTAGTAGGGAAATTGATGGAAACACTGTTAAAGGAACAAATTGTACAGTATGTTAAATCCAGGAACTTACAGGATCCCAAGCAGCATGGATTCACTGGGGGAAGATCATGTCAAACAAATCTTATTGAATTTTTTGACTGGGTCAGTAAAGTATTAGATAAAGGGGGAGCTGTAGACATAGCTTATCTAGATTTTAGCAAGGCTTTTGACACTGTGCCACATCGAAGACTGTTAAATAAATTGGAAACTTTAGGGTTGGACTTAAAGCTAGTTGCATGGATACAATCTTGGTTACAGGATAGACAACAAAGGGTTGTAGTAAATGGAATCTCTTCCAGGGATGGTAAGGTCACCAGTAGAGTACCCCAGGGTTCTGTACTTGGACCAGTGCTATTTAATATCTTTCTAGGTGATATTGCCTGTGGTATTGAGGGGAAAATATGCCTTTTTGCAGATGACACCAAGATATGTAACCGGGTAGAAACGCCAGGTGGGCTACAGAAAATGAGGGATGATCTAGGTAGACTGGAGGATTTAGATAATCTTGTATCTTCTTTGCGTATCCAGCAAAACAAGTCTAGTGTATCTTATTAAAGGACCAATCTACATTTAAGGGTTGTACACAGAGTGAAAAAATGAGTTATTGCACTTCCTATAGGATAACTAGTCGCAAGTTGGTGAAAGGGGTTTCTTTCCCAAATCTGCCCCAAATTTAAAAAGAACGTGTATGCGTTCAAACAATTATTCAATAAAGTATCACCAATACTGTGCCAATGCTATCCACTATACAGAAAAGAGAAATATAAATAAAATTCCTATTTGTCTCTAATCGAAGAGTCTCTATCATACGGCTTAAAGATCCTTCACACAAGTTTTTCTGTATAATCAGTTCCGTAGTGTTCCATTTGGTCATCTACTTACAAGATTCTCCTCTTGGAGTGTAGACGTATCTTATGTGGTTAAATCGACTTTTCAGGCTTCGGTTCCGTCCAGAAGGTGGATCTATCTCCAGTTGTTCCTCTGACTGTCGCTCGGTGTATATAAGTAACAAGAATAGAAAAACTCCAAATGGTGTGATAACGTTTGAAATATAGACAAACAGATATTCTGATCACCCACTCACATTAAAAACTTCTTGAGTATAGTGCAAGCAATCATCAACAGCAGTAGGAAATACTAAAAACAATATCAGTTGAAATTCCCAGTAGTAGGTCACCTTGGGCCTGATCCAGAGCTACGACCGCAGTCGCCCGCGAGCGTAGCAAGCGTACGCCCGGGCGTAAAAACTTTCACGCCCATAACACTCCCATTGGGCCTGATCCTGAGCTACGACCGCAAGCGAGCGTACGCTCATCGTAAGCGAAAATTCGTGAAAAAAAACGCACTACGCATGTGCAGTATGACAACTTCCGGTCGAACGAACTACACACTGTATGGATGAAACGATCCTTTTAAACGATTTTTAAAAGTGATAATGGAGAAAACTGATGTATTATTGTTATGTGTGAACAGTTCAGTCGTTATAAAAATTGCACGTCATTTACATAGCATAGTGTGTACCCACCATTAGGCCCTGATTCATACGTAAGAAAGTGATTTTTAGAGGTCCGCATGTAGGAGAGCAGGGCACTCCCCCTACATAGTGTATGGATGTTTATAAACGGGCCTAGCCATGAGTCAGGGCCTTATTTACTTTAACTTACACTTAAGTAAACCCTTAATCCCACCCAACTGTATAACCCTCCCCTCATAATATGTATATCATGAAATGTTTCTAGAATTTCTTTTTGAAGTGTGTCATTGTGAAATTGATGCTCCCGAGTGACTGACTACTACTACACAGGGTGAAAAAGTGAGTTATTGCGCTTCCTATAGGATAACTAGTCGCAAGTTGGTGAAAGGGGTTTCTTTCCCAAATCTGCCCCAAATATAAAAAGAACGAGTGTGCGTTCAAACAATTATTCAATAAAATATCACCAATACTGCGCCAATACCATCCACTATACAGAAAAGAGAAATATATATAAAATTCCTATATAGTCTCTAATCAAAGAGTCTCTATCATACGGCTTAAAGATCCTTCACACAAGTTTTTTGCTGTATAATCAGTTCTGTAGTGTTCCAATTGGTCATCTATTTACAAGATTCTCCTCTTGGAATGCAGACATGTGGTTTAAATCGACTTTTCAGGCTTCGGTTCCGTCCGGAAGGTGGATCTATCTCTAGTTGTTCCTCTGACTGTCGCTCGGTGTATATAAGTAACAAGAAGAGAAAAACTCCAAATGGTGTGATAACGTTTGAAATATAGACAAACAGATATTCTGATCACCCACATTTAAAACCTCTTGAGTATAGTGCAAGAAGTCATCAACAGCTGTAGGAAATACTAAAAACAATATCAGTTGAAATTCCCAGTAGTAGGTCTCCTACTCACTAGATTTGTCTCTTGAAATGTATGCAGCTTAATATGATAAATTTTCTCCCAAATGTTCCAAACACAGTCATCCGCTCAGAGGGTAAATCATATGCATGAAAAAGATGGAAAAAATACTCCAGATGGTACAGTAACGTCTGAACAATATATATGCCTTCAAGATACAATTAATCCACTCACATTTAATGTGTCTTGTTTATATTGTCATACTCAGTGGTCCTTTCGGACTTCCTAAGTGTATGACCTCTGATAAAATCCTCCTGGAGTCCAAGGTATAATCTTGCAAAGACGTTTATTAAAACAAATAAAAGATAAAATACAGTGCAATTCCCTGACAGGCAGGGTGCCGTGGGATAGAAACCCGGCAACTAGACTCCCCAGTGAAAAAAACCTGATAGAGTCGGCAGATGTAATAATGGGCCCGTAGCCTAACTGATCACTTTTTCTCACACAAGCGGGTCTAATGTCTGGCACTTCTCACCATCGGATCCCCTGCTCCACCGACGCGTTTCAGCTAACATGTAGCTTTTCTCAAAGTGCACCTTTGTCTTTCTTGGGAAGAGCCAACCTTATTAATATGGTTTAGTTTCCCCGCTTTATGTATTTGCTTCACACGCTACCCCTAGTAATAGCCAACAAAGATATACAGGCCCTACAAGCACTATTTCGAAAGTTTATCTGGCAGGGGAAGAAGTCTCGCATAGGGATGATTAAGTTGCAACAATCCAAATTAAATGGTGGTATCATATTCCTCAACATAGCCAATTATAATTATGCAGCCATACTGAGATATATCAGGGACTGGATAGACATGTCTAATGTGTTTGCAAATTAAGCCTTGGAAGCCAATTTTCTAGGGGGCATGCATTTAGTCTCTTTTCTCCACCAGCATGATAGCGAAATTTTGGAGGAGATGAGAGGGAATCCTCTATTATGGAGTACATGAAAGGTGTGGCACATAGTTAGACATAAGTTTCACTTAAATGCTCACAAGTCAACTCACCTGCCGTTTCTGGGTAATCCGGAATTCCAGGGGGGGCTGCTTCGGGTCAGTTTGGTTTATGGAAAAGACAGGGTGTCACTTCGGTGAACTGCATCATAGATGGGGAAACGGGGAAACCTCTCACGTTCTCGTGTGCCTCTGATAAGTACCCATTTATGAGTAAAGATCACCTGGCCTATTTTCAAGCCCAACACTATGTGGGGACCCTGCTCAGAGCTTTTGCGCCACAGGACATACATAATCAGCTGGCTCACATGCTTAGGAACAACGATATTAAAAAACAGGCTATTTCTACATACTATAAATTTTTACATACACCCTTAGAGCAAGAAACCCTTCATTCTGGTATCGTACGATGGACACAGGTGATACCGACGCTTACTAAGGAGGCTCTCGTCAAATCACTTAACCTTTCACGAAGGGTCATGCCTTCCTATCAGTACTTGGACATGTTTCTCAAACAATACCACTACACTTATTATTCCCCCTGGAGAATGTATAAGATGGGCCTATCGACTACCAGTAACTGCCCCAAGTGTGGAGACTCTGAGGCAGACTTGTTGCACTGCTTCTGGAGCTGCCCCATGCTTCGCCGCTTCTGGCTGCAGGTCAGGCAGTTTTCGCAAAGCCATCTTATTACCTTTGTTCCTTTCACAGTGGAGTGGGCGTTATTTGGTATCATCCCTACGGGGGGTAGGACAAATAGGGAGGGTAGGAAGTTGCTTATAATCATAAGTACAGCAGCGAGGAAAACTATCTTGCAACACTGGATGAGTGACACAGCCCCGCCCTTTTCGCTATTTAGAGAAAAACTGCATCACCTCTTTAGGATGGATTGGGTGGAAACCCTCCTGGACAGGGAAAAGAAAATTGAAAGCTTTTTCGGGACATGGGAATCGTACATGGACACTTTGCCGTTAGCCACCAAATGCAACATTCATTCCTCCTTACAACATACTACGCAATACGAGTTATGGATAATGATCCACCTTTAAGACTCTGAATGCGGGTCTCTCCCTTCCCTTGCGGCGACGGGTCACTGATTATTATTTTATTGACTAATCGCTTAAATATGCCTGTGTGACGGTCCAACAGGGCCGAATGCTCATTGTCCTCATTTTACGTTGAAATATACTTTCTCAATCTGTGTTATAAACTGTATATTATGTGTATACATTGAGCTATGTTTTCAAATGATGTGTATTTGATGCAAGTTGTACTAATAAAAACTTTATTGTAAAAAAAAAATATTATATATGTTAGAGGTCCAACATTATATAACGACTGGAATAGTGATATATATGCAGCAGGAGACGGCCCTTTTCGTATTTTAAATTCCTTCCCTACCCACTTTTTTTTAATATTTTTTTAAATTCCTTCCCTGCCCACCCTATCCACTTGTTTTAATATTTTGCGTTTTAACTAAGACCAATAAAGTTTACAACTTTGAAACCATTCAAAATATTGATTAGGGTGTATTAGTTAAGAGTGCACTACAGATTAAATTTCGCTCTTTTTTCTATTTACTTGTAGTACCTATATTTGAAATTTAAAGTAGCACCCAAGGATACAGACTGAGCATAAAAATTTATTATTTCTATATTTCCTTGTGCTATACACACCTTTAGTTGGTGCAGGTATACTCTTTCTACTTACAGACTGGAGGAATGGTCAAGAGTGTGGCAACTGCAGTTTAAAAGAACCAAGGACCCCATAGGGCCGCAGGGCCATAAACGGCAGGCAGGTGCCCATAGAACACAGCAGGCAGGCAGGAGTTAAGTTTAGTAGAGTGGGATAGGGTAGGAATAGGGGAGGGGATAGTGGGAAAAAGGGGGTGGTTAGAGCTTAAATAGGGATAGCAGACTAGGGGGTGGGCACTCGTCAAGAGGATTCACCCACCCTCCCTCCCATAAAGTTTAAGTTTTTGTGTTAACCTTTTTTCTTCACAGACGGAACATGGCAGAGCGGTAGTGGTTGAGGGGTCAGTAATAAGGTATGGCGCATGGAGAGGAGTCTGTGGGGAAAGGGAGGGGGAGGTGGAAATGGGGGTGGTCCCGATCTAATAGCAAACACAACCCGGTAAGTTGGGGGTGCCAAGCCTCAGCGGTAGGGCCCTTCAGGTTATCACCTTGCGAGCATTCATACGGGTCGAGTGTTTGTTGGAGGATCGGGCGGGGGCGCCAGAGGTCAAGGTGGATGACCTCTTGTCTTGGTGAGTGTGACTGCTAAACCCCTCAACCGCTAGTGGGCCCCCTAGTAAATTATAACTGAGCTTATCAGTCATTGGTTGCTTTAATAATAATGACTAGGTTAATTCTGATTTAAATTTGGCCCAATTAAATAAACGTTATGTTCCCTTGTTAAACCCAAGCTATGGTGTCGGTCTCTTTATTTCATTAAGGTGTGCCTGACTGCCTGGTGTGTGATTGGGCACTATGCCGTTTGCCGTTTAATAACCAGTTTAACCTTTAAAATGAACTTAATGGTGCTCCCCTTTGGCTTGGTGCTCTGGGCGACCGCCCGTATCGCACACCTCTAGTTATGGCACTGGTGCAGGGGAGGGGAAGTAGTGTAGGAGGGCAGTTTTAGGGTTAGGCTGCGGAGAGGAGATAATAGGGAGAAGGGGAGACTTAGAGTTAGGCTGTGGGTAAAGGAGTCTTAGGGTAAGACTGCAGGGGGGGGATGAATGATTGAAGGTTAGATTTTGGGATAGGCTGCAGGGACGGGAGTCTTAGGGTTAGGCTGCAGGGAAGGGAGTCTTAGTGTTAGGGGACCTGATTCAGAGATTAAAAATAAGAATAGCTTACTGTACACAGATACTGACCAGCTTTACTATCACACTGTTATCACCTCTCAACTCTAATACTATTATATTATTATTATTACACAGATACTTACCATCGTTACTATTACACTGTTATTTATCCCCTCTCATCTCTAATACTATTATATTATTACACAGATACTGACCAGCGTTACAAGTTGTAAACCACTACATAATATCATGGGGCTGGATCCAGACTTAAGTGCTTGAAATGAGTTACTCCTGGGCTAAACCATGTTGATTGCAGGGGAGTCCTATTTCATCTGTTGCAAACAGTATTAGAGTTGAGAGGTGATGTTTCCTATCCCAAGTCTAAATAACAGTGTGATAGTAAAGCTGGTCAGTATCTGTGTGCAGTAAGCAATTCAAAGATATATCCCTGCATGCAAAGAATACAACTAACTTGACTTCCTCTGAAATCAACATGGTTTAGCCCAGGAGTAACTAAGTTCAAGCACTTACTTAAGTCTGGATCCAGCCCTAGGTGTATAAACATACCATGTTTTTTGGTCCTAGGTCCATCACAACCACATCCTGTTCACACTGTTGCTCAGGCACCTATACCCCACATATATTAAAGTATGTGCCATTCCCAGACCCCTAATATACTCCACGAATAATAGAGAAATGTGAATGGCAACCATACAAAGCACATGTCACTCTTGCTGGTCCAGCATAAAAATAATGCTATGGAAACAAAGGCTGATCCTAGATTGGAATATATAAAAAATCAGAAAACCTCAAACTCTGGATAATTTTAAATATAAGGCTAAAAAGAATCTCTATTAGAGCTTATAATAAAAGTAAACATGAAGGTGTTGCCCATAGTGACTATTTACATTCTAGCTAGCAGTTATCATACATAATGACCAGTAGAATCTGATTGGTAGAGTCTGATTGGTTGCTATGAACAACACCTCCATCACTTCTTTTAGAGGATAAAGCACTCAGCTGTTCTCTCTCATTTACATATTGTAATCTAGCAGTGATTTAGCATAGATCCGATCTCCGCTTACTGTTGATCCCTCCTACTCATCTGCATGCCTATCCCCGCCCTCCCTGCGGAGTTTAGGCATGTGGACTTGAGAAATGCCCTGTCAGACAGATCCCCTAGCATATAAAACTGAGTTCTGTACACTAGGAAATAGTGAAAATTGCGTAACACCTGCCCGGGACATGCGCATTCTAGGTAACAGCCAGCTGGAGCATGAGGGCTGTTGCTAGGCAACAGACAGCAGTTGGAGTTGGCAGTTGGTCTGAGCAGAGTTGGAGAAGAAGTGTGTGTAGCAAAGCTGGTGTAGAGTGAAGAAGCAGCGTTGTTAGCAGGGGTAGCGGAGAGAAAAAGGTGTCGGAGGAGCTGAAAGGAGAGTACGTCAGTGGTGTGGAGAGGAGAAGAAGCCGTTGTTGTTTAGTGGAGAAGAGCTGACAGAAGGAGAGATAGCGGTGGAGATAGCTGAAGCAGCAGAGGAGACGGTGATAGCGGTGAGCAGAGGAGACGGTGGTAGCGGTGAGCAGGAGAGATCAGCTGAGACTGCCGAGGTGAGCGGAGGAGCATAGAAGGAGATATCGGCTGTGGTGACGGAGGAGAGATTAGACAAGGGAGTTGGTAGCGGTGAGCTGAAGTGCCACAGCTGCTGGCAGAGAGAGAGCGCGGTGGAAAAGCAGCTGTGAAGTAGGCGTCAGTGGTAAACAGTGCAAACAGTGCAGCGTGGAGTGACTAAATTACCATCAACTAAACTGTAAGATCTTTCCCAATTTGCCCTAAATTCTTCATAGTGAGACTGTGTATCATTTGTATCCTGTTGAAAACGGTTTATGTTCACAAGAAACCAAAATATTTTATAGTTGTCACTTGAGAGTAAAGATTTTGAATAGTCATTTTAATTGAATACTGAGTAGAAAATGACAACTGTATAAGAGCAATAGGAGGAGTGTGGAGCGCTTAAGAAATCTTATTATTTTCAGTGATTTTATTAAAGTAACGAGATGTAATAGATGATGTTGATGCAATATGTTATATATATATATATTTATTTTATATATGTTATATATATATATATATTGATTTCAAATCGATAGTAATCGCCGTGATTTTGCCTCAATTTTTTCTAAAAACGTGGAATTCACAAAGGGGCGATTTTCTTCGCCGATCTGAAATCACTGTCGATAAGCGTCGCTTTAGAAAGGGGTAAATCGCTATGCTTTTCTATAGAAAAACACACATTCTACAGAAAAGCAAAGCGATTTGCCCTTTAAAAATCCCTGTCGCTTTGTCAAAAATAAAATTAAAAAACCAAGCACAGCATGGGTGAAAGGCTTACCCATGCTATGCTGATGCACCAAATGTATGTTTGGTGCACACTGTATTTTTTTTTTTGCAAACACCACGCACAGCGCGGCATGTTTAGAAGTCTTACCATGCTGACGCTGATATTACTACAAGGCTAAGCAATGCTGAGCCTTGTAGTTCTATCAGCATAGCATGGCTAAGAATTCCCGAAGCACCAAACACAGTGCTTCGAAAGCTGGGTTTTCCAAACCTAACCCAAACCCTAAGTCTGCCCCTTGAAGTAGTAATGCATTGGTACAGCTTCACCTAGAATATTGTGTTCAAAGACATAAATGCATTAGAGACTGTGCTAAGAAGAGCAACTAAAATGATGCATGACAAAATATGCCAAGAAACACTAGAGGAACTACGCATGTATAGCTTGGAGTCGAGAAGAGAGAGGGGGGAGAAGATAGTGGCTTTCAAATATATCAAGGTGTGTAACCAGGAGTGTGGGTCCCTGTTGCGAATGGCCCTATTTTGATATTGATTGCTTATGAAAGGTAAGCAACGCCACTCCCGAACCCTAAGTCTCCCCCCACAGCCTAACCCTAAGTGTCCCCGCCGCCTAACCCTAAGGCTCCCCCCCTCCTCCACAGCCTAACCCTAAATCCCCGGCGGCGCTTTCAAAAGTGAATGGGTGAGTAAGCGAATCGCCTACTCACCCATTCATAAAAAAATAATTCTGAAAGGGCTCACATTCCAAATAGAGACAGGCGAAAAACAGCTTTCGGCTGTCCCTAATTCGCAATGCGAGCCCTCGCAGCGGGAACTCTCAATGTCTCACCCATCACATAAATGCTCCCCATTTACCCCTGTCTGCCTTTGTACCTCCCTTTCTCTAGATTCCTATGGAATAATAGAAAACCATGTATTGCGATACCTAAGTTACGATTATCCCATAAGGAAGGGGACTTCCCATTAGTACATATTAAAATTTAGCTTTTGTTTTTCAAATTTTAAATGTTTTATTATTGATTTATTTATTTATTTTTACAGATCACTCGAAAATGAGTGGATTACAATCCCTCCTTGTCGTTAAAAAAATAGCGCTCTCTGAGCGTCCAAAAAAGAAGGTTGTGGATGTAAGTATTGGTTGTTACTTGCAGCATACGTAGGTAATACAGTCATTAATGTACAGTGGGGATCAGGTGCAGCTTTTCATTTTAAGATGCTCATTTTGTGACATGGTAGAAAAATTAGATTGCAGTCCATTAGTAAATCATTAAAAATGTGTTTATTTACCTTTTAGTACATACCAAATTGCTGCAGAGCTGCAGAGATCAGACAATAGAGCTGACATCCACCATTCATGTCACAGGATGAGTTATACAATCTTTTTGTAGGACACTGAATGAGTAACTTCATTGTCTGATCTCTGCAGGAAGCTGTTATCAAATAATTGGTAAGTAAACAAAGGTTTAAAGATGTCTGAAGCCCTGTTCAACTTTCCTCAGCAGGTGGGTCTGCCATGCATGGCGGATATTTCCCTGATTTTGGGAGATACAGGGCCAGATTAACAGTGGGGCTAATGGGCCTACAGACTCAGGCCTCTATCTAGAAATAGGCCCACACACACTGCAGATCTCTAGGCCTCCCACTGCAGTGCATAAGGATGAATGTCAGGGATTGCTATCCTTGTGCAAAGCATACTATATACAGTAGTGTGGGCCCTTGATAATTTTCAGCCCCAGACCCACTTGGCCTCTGTCCGTCCATGGGGAGAGATTTAACTGAGCACCAACTGTACATTTCCCAGGGACCACCAGTAGCGTCTGCATGTGGCTGAAGCTATATATAATGTGTAATGTAATAACATCTCTCTATCTTTTCCTTTACAGATAAACTACAAGGACTTCTTAGAGCCCATCCCACCCTTGAATAACAAGTGGACGAAACCTGAAGTAAGTTTTGTTAGTTCTAGTAGTGATGTCTTGTTGTAACGGCATAGGAGGGTTCCTATTTGTTAATATTGTTTCAGCATATTACATAGCACCGTTACCTGCTATATTGACCTGCTATGTATTTACATTGACACTAATCTTATCCTGTAATTCTTTTAACAGAAAAAACTGCGGATCGTCGGCAAAAAAATTGTGCCCAAACCTCAGGTAACTGATTATATAGGAAATGACATTGTATGAACAGTGTAAACTCCAAAGCGGTGGGAGTCCCCACTCTGATGAGCTGCCTTTAGAAATAGAGACAGACGTAAGTACTTTTTGTCTGTCACTATTTCGAATGGCGGCCACTTCAGCCGCTGACAGCTCCGGAGAGGTGAGTTGGGGGGACTCCAGGGACTTTTACTGTTAGGGGGTTAGGATTAGGCTCTTAGGAAGGGAGGGTTAGGGTCAGGCTACAGGGAAGGGGGTCTTATGATTAGGCTATAGAGAAGGGATTATTAGGGCCAGGCTAGGGAAAAGGGAAGGTTAAGGTCAGGCTGTGGGGAAGGGAGGGTTCGGGTAATGAAAGGGGAGGGTTAAGTTTAGAATTAGGGGAAGGGTTGGGGTTACTTTTTATACTTTACCTATCAAAGCTCTGTGTTCGTTGCTCCGGGGATCGATTGCTATGGCTCATTGAAGCATAAGCAATCGATATCCCAGCCGTTCTTAGCTGGACCCTCACCCACTCCAAAGATATTATTACATATGAATAAAAAATAGTAAAACAGGCATAAAACTCATTTTCTTTTCTGTTTTTGTTTCCAGGTACAAAGCAAAGTGGTGGCCGCTCACTTGCCCTGCTTCACCCCTGAGGTAAGATATTGCATAGGAAAACTGTATTGCAGATAGAATATATATAGATTATGTTCTATATATGCTGAGGATATAGAAAGAGGGTTTGGGGGTCTGTTATGGGTTATTTATCTTACTCTTTCCTCACATTATCTGGTACTATGTTTCACAACTGTATGCCGCACTCAGTCATATGAGTAGCCACCTATAATGGTATAAGCTATTAGGTATATTAATAGTTAGAAGGCTAGAGAAAAAATGCCTATTTTCCAGTAAGATTATTAAGTTGAATAGTGCCGATATTATGATTCCTCCAGTGCTACCATTCCCTAATGTAATACAATTAGCAAGAAAAAGAGGAAGACAGGGAACAAGTGGGTGCAGGTTTCCAAAGGACTATATTGGCAGCAGATGCCAGCGAAATATTTAATAAAATTGATACGAAGAAGTGACCTGAACACATATCTTAATAAGTGAAAAATTCATGTTAATGTCTCACAGTCTAATATAAGGTAAGTGAAAGGCACTATCGATTTTCGAAGAAAGATTCAATATATTTAATAGATAACAAGCTGCCCTGATTAATATGGCTAATAGAGTCTACTCCAGTATTCCCCACATTTTATGTTATTAGTCACAGATATTGTCTAGTGTTTTCACTTCTTCGTATCAATTTTATTAAATATTTTGCTGTCATCTGCTGCCAATATATTCCTTTGGAAACCTGTACCCACTTTTTCCAATAATCAATAGTTATATTTCAGACAGTGAATATTTGTTTCTCTTTCTTTTTTAATAAAAGAATTTAATAAAATATTGTTGATTTTAACCCTATTTATCACTGTCTGTCTGTATGAAGGCATGAGTGCACCTCTGATTTCCCTGTCTTCCTCTTTTTCTTGCTAACTCTCTACTATGTCCTGACATTCTCTTTTCTATCGTCTCTTCGCAGGTGCAAAGAGTGCTCAAGAAATTTGACTGCTATTAAATGGCATAAATAACATCAACATCAAAACATCATCGATGATAACATCAATCGACCCCTCCCATTTACCATCTCACGGGTGTGCGGGTGTGTACAAGACGTCTCCACGCCATCTGGACAACTGTACCTCCACCCAGCTCTTGAAGTGTGAATCTATGTACAGTCTTGTACACCAGGGGGAGATTCGGGAACACCGTGCCCTCTACTTACACCCATATCCGCTCCACCCACAGAGGAGGGAGAACCATGTGACTGAAATATTTGCCGCTAAAAGCAAAACAATGCTTTTATTATCCTGGGACTGTTACGCGGAACTGTACTAGATGGACACAGACCACGTGGGTTATGTGGATGATCCCGAGTGTGGATGCAGATGGAGTTACAGTCAAGGAGGAGTGAGATGTGAATAGGCGCCACCAGACACCTGCAAAAATGATCAATGCTGGGAACACTAAGCAATGACAACTGACTGGGTACACAAGACTGGGAAATTTAATACAATGCACTCACTACAAGACAGGGTTAGACAAGACTGGGCATAAGTGCTATGCACTAACAACAAGACTGGGTTTAGAATGCTATGAACTCTCAAGGCTGGATACACAGTGCCAAATACTGAGAGACTGAGTACTAAATACACCATACCAGACAAGACTAGATATATGCTGCACAACAATGATGATACTCTGGCAATAATGTCAGTAACCAATAGCAACACTGGGACTGGATGCTAGTGGCACAGACAGGAAGCTTGTACAGTTACCAGAAGACTCTAGATAAACTACTGACACAAACCATACACCACAAACATCCCAACTACTGCACTAAATTACCAGACAAGCTGGCGATATCAAACAAAGCGCAGAGAAGCACTACTAGTCACAGCAGAAGTCTAACAGGTGATACCAAGGTAAACCTGAGAAACTACGCACCAAGACTTAACAGGGCAAGCCAATAGTATCAACAAGCAGCTACAACAAACAGCGGGGCAACCACTACTAAGAACCACAGTAATACTCACTAAAGATCTTACTGTGAGTCTACTGACAGCACAAACACACAGCTGCGTACAGCTGACCGCAGAATCCACGTGCAGCACGCGGGGAACGGGCGCAGGGTCAGAAGTGAACCAAGGCTAGGTGCTGGGATGTTACCTAAACAGCGCACCAGGATGGTTTCCAAATAGGACAGAGTTCAAGGCAAGGCAGGAAAACTCCAGATAGACACTGAAAACACAGGAGTCCTAGACAGGGCTGACAGACAGAGGACCGGATTCAGGGTGCTACTTCAGAGTAGTATGCGGATGTGCAAGGCACATCCAACTGTCAAAAACCAGGCGGAGCCTTAGTTGCTCCGACTGTAAGGTTTTTTTTGTTAACATTTGTTTAAAAAAAAACCTTCTCCGTCTGCCCACTGCCGCAACCTATAAAAAAAATAACACGTGCCCCCCAAAATCTAAAGAAATAAAAACAATGCCCTGTCCCCTAAATAAAAAAACTAAACAATGCCCACATAATAAAATTTAAAAAAATGCCACATGTGCCCATATAATAAAATAAATAAAAAATGGCACTTGTGCCCACATAATAGAATAAAAAAAATGCGACATGTGCCCACATATTAAAATAAATAAAAAATGCCACTTGTGCCCACATAATAAAATAAATAAAAATGCCACACGTGCCCCTCTAAAATTAAAACATATAAAAAATGCCCATAGGATGGGCCACCCAAAAATATAAAAATACATGGGGGTCCAATCTTGTAAGCTTTTAATCCGGGGGGGGGGTGGCCTTGGCAAAAAATAAAACCTTTTTCACCATTGCAGGCAAAAAAAAAAACAATAGAGATGACGCAAAATAGGACATCCCGGTGCTAATGACAGTTCTACAGTCATTGGGGTGTACTTACACCCTCTGCCAGCGTTGGAAATAACAATTTCCATCATGATATTTGGAAATATTCCCACGCTGGCAGAGGGTATAAGTATACCCCAATGACAATAGAATTGTCCTGCGTGCAGGATAAAGTTTGTGTCGTTTGTATAGGGTTTTTTTTGCCAAGGCCACCCCCGCCGGATTAAAATCTTATAAGACTGGACACCATTCAGAGCTGGTAAGTAATTTTATATTTATTGGTTGGCCATCTTATGGGCATTTTTTATATGTTTTAATTTTAGAGGGGCACATGTGGCATTTTTTATTTATTTTATTATGTGGGCACTTGTGGCATTTTTTATTTATTTTATTTTGTGGGCACTTGTGGCATTTTTTATTTATTTTATTTTATTTTATTATGTGGGTACTTGTGACATTTTTCATTTATTTTATTATGTGGGCACGTGTGGCATTTTTAATTTATTTTATTATGTGGGTACATGTGACATTTTATATTTATTTTATTATGTGGGCACATGTGGCATTTTTTATTTATTTTATTATGTGGGCACATGTGGCATTTTTTATAAATTTAATTATATGGGCACTGTTTTTTTTTTTTATTTAAATGAGGGGGACAGGCTCCTAGTATAGCTCATTCATGGGCATGCTTGTGCTTGTACTTCTACTAGTGGCAGTATGCCCTGTCGGGCTGTACTGTATTTATTTATTTTTTTTAACATAGGTTGCGGTGGGAGAGGCGGGGGAACGGTTTTTGTTTTTTAGATAGGTTGCGGCGGCGGGCAGGCGGAGAAGGGGTTAATTTTACAGAAAAAAGTGTATTTTTTATTTTTACACTATTTTTTTCAGCTCTGTTGAGCTGCCCCATACGCTTCCACCATCCCTGAGATAGTGGAAGCGCAGGGCTTGTTACGCATCCACCGGACTGGTGTGCACGGAGTATTTAAATAAGAATAGCGGGGCTTTTCTCATTTAAATATTCTGGCACACCCCTTTTTTCAGTCGGAATCGTATGCTAGCGGATACCATAAACTCCGTTAGCAATACGACTTCCTTGCGCATTTAGCGTATGCACAGTTTTTAAAAAAAGTATTGCATCCGTGTGATTTTCACACTCTGAATCCGGTCCAGAGTCTCAGACTGGACTAGACTGAAAATATACCACAGGGTGGCACAGGTTATTAACTATGACTAATAACTAAGACTAATAAATAATTAACTTTTAGCCCCCTTCAACTTTCAACTGTTGTCCCTTCATTATACACTCTGCCCCTTCATCACACACACACACACACACACACACACACACACACACACACACACACACACACACGCTGTGCCCACTTCATCATATACACACACATTGCCTCTCCATCATACACACACACTGTGCCCCTTTCATCATACACACACACACTGTGCCCCTTTCATCATACACACACACACACTTTACCCCTTTCATCATATGCACACACACTGTGTCCCCTTCATGCAGTTCATCATACACACACACACACACACAATGTGCCCCCTTCATTATACACACTCACTGTGCCCCCTTCATCATACACACACACAGACACACACACAGACACACACACAGCACCCCTCCATCATACACACACACTGTGCCCCCTCAGCATACACACAGACTGTGCCCCCTTCATCATACGCACACACACACACACACACACACACACTGTGCCCCCTTCATCATATACACACA